>VYZR01057045.1:6093-18493 GCA_013400675.1 Oxylabes madagascariensis
AAAAAGTCTTAGCTTGTAGGGCCTCTTTGTCCCTCATTAGCAGAGTTCAGAGGTTAAGAGCTAGAGAAACCCTGAGATTCATTCCAGTTTTAATTGAATTTGAGTTCAATTTGCTCAGAAATAAGAACTACTACTACTGCCCACACCTTCATTTGTCTTATCCCATTTTCTCATAGCTAGTTGTATTTTTTTTTAATTCCAATCTAATGAAAGGTGATAAATCAAGAATTAATGCTGCTCTGTAACACTGCAGGACCCAAGTGATTCATCGCTTTTTTTCTGTTATTTTTCTGCAACTCATAGGTCAGGAAAGAAAACATTAGAATTTGTGATGAAGGACAAAAAGAAACCTTGTTATATTATGCGGAAGCAAAACCAACAGGTGGAAGTTCAGGTACTTCAGTATCAAAGCAATGATACAGACATCCTTCCACCCTTTTGCTCTCTTTCTAGAATGCATGTCCATGGACAGACTTTGTTCTTATTTCTGAGCAAATTGAACTCAAATTCAATTAAAACTGGAATGAATCTCAGGGTTTCTCTAGCTCTTAACCTCTGAACTCTGCTAATGAGGGACAAAGAGGCCCTACAAGCTAAGACTTTTTGCTGCCCTTAGGAGCAATGATCCATAACAGTTACATAGCAAAGATCCACGTGTGTAGCTAACAACTCAATTTCATCAGAAATTTTATTGCATGATCTCTCTCTACATTTCTTCTCTTTACCTGCATGGAACTTCTAATGCTGACAGTAGCTCACACCACTCACAGCATTCAGCTGTTCACAAGAAACCCAATGGAAAAGACAAAGCTTCAGCTGCAGCCTGGTATCAATATGTGCTAGGTTTATACCTAGGCCTGATACAGAGCATCCATGGAATACACATTGATGTGAATGGGAGTAGAAATTATTAAAAGTGTATCTGTGAGAACATATTTCAAAGCACAACTCACCTGTTATCTTTTTTTCTTGTACAACGCAGAATTTAAATGAAGAAGAATATATAAACAAATTTTGTACAAAAGTATACTAGACTACAAAAATGTGTATTTATTATATAAAATGAAAGCATTGCAAGAGATTCTTCTGAACAGCTTCATGTCAATAAAGTTCTGATGCCTGTGTCCTTTCACAGCTATCAGAACAGCAGAATTGTCCTGTCTCACACACACAGACACACAGTTTCTTTGTGGCATGGCATGCTTTAAAGAAATTGTGCGTGCAAGCGCAGGTGACTAGGTGTAAAGAGTGGGAAAGTCATGGGGTCAGAGTGGTAACAATTATTCTTTGATGAATCCTCGTTAAATTAATATGCACTGCATCCTAGTCAGCTGCATTTTAGGATAAAATCAGAAATGTGTTGGCCATTTCCCAAGGCAGGTATAAGATTGAGTTCAGTTTTGTCTAGCTGACGTACTGAAATTCACAGCAGTGCTGACAGGGACAAATGCTCTGCCTGGAAAATGGCAGACCACACAGAGATGTATTTGTCATTAAAATTACCCAACTGATCATCTGTTAAATGTGAAGTGTGCCCACCTACTTCTAAATATCAACAACACATCTGATGAAAAATGGAAATGTGGCTGTTTTTATGTCAGTGTTTAATTTGCCACAGAGATTAGAGTGAACAGCGCCATAACATGAGTATCCTTTGCAGGGATCATTGTCAGTAATTTAAATATGGCACCTAAAATTCTAGAAAACTGGTGAAATATGATTAGTGTTATAAAACTAGCAAAACTATTTTCTGAAAGAGTAGTTTTCATTCTCTTCCAAAATATTAAACATATTTTTATATGTCCTTACATAGCTGTTGATTAAATTAAAAACACAGTGTTTTTGAAAATTTATTGGAGTGAATTTTTTTTTTCCCTACTTGGTAATGATTCATCATCCGGATCCAATAGAACACAACTTTCATCTCTCCCAGGAGATTCCACACTCTTTACACTTGCAAATATCAGTATACTGAACTTCTCAGTTGAGGAGGAATGCAGGTTATGGTGTTTAGGAACAAAAGTATTCATGCCAGTTGTGTCATAAGGATTTACTATATCACTTTCATAAGATGTAGGAAAAGATCTTCAAGAAGGGTAAAATGAGGGTAAAGGAATTTGTGTCTCCCCCGCTTCCAGAGGCACCAGATTTCCACAAAGCCGCTTTCTTCATTTTCCAAATNTATTAAACATATTTTCATATATCCTTACATAGCTGTTGATTAAATTAAAAACAGTGTTTTTGAAAATTTATTGGAGTGAAATTTTTTTTTCCCTACTTGGTAATGATTCATCATCCGGATCCAATAGAACACAACTTTCATCTCTCCCAGGAGATTCCACACTCTTTACACTTGCAAATATCAGTATACTGAACTTCTCAGTTGAGGAGGAATGCAGGTTATGGTGTTTAGGAACAAAAGTATTCATGCCAGTTGTGTCATAAGGATTTACTATATCACTTTCATAAGATGTAGGAAAAGATCTTCAAGAAGGGTAAAATGAGGGTAAAGGAATTTGTGTCTCCCCCGCTTCCAGAGGCACCAGATTTCCACAAAGCCGCTTTCTTCATTTTCCAAATAATAAAATACAAAAGCATGAGATTTTTACAATACATCACAGAATTCTTACACTGGTTGCTTTCAGTTAAGAAAACTCTCAGTTTGCTCTCAGTTTCTGAGACTTTCTGATCATGAAGTGTTGTGGATAGGGGCATACTACACACAGGCTCTCTCGGCGTGTGTTTGCTGTTGTAGATGAAAATTCAATAGCATTTCTCCTCTTTCAGAGAACCTTCTCATCTTCAGCATCAATTCTGGTATTTTCTGTTCCTGGCATATACCTGACACCCGTCTTGTGAACCTGCCTGCATCTTTTGTCAACGGTTTCTGTCATGGGAAAATATTCAGCAAAGTAAATGGCTGGGTTTTCTGGGGCTTTCAAAACTCTGCATTGCCTTTGCCCAGTGTAAGTACAATGGAATAGAACCAGGTTTTTCATTCAATCCTCAGCTTCAAAAAACAGCTTAAAAGTAACACTAGACTGTGACCTGCCCATCTGCAGTCAACCAACAATAGCTTCAATACGTGAGTTGCTCTGGAGTGCCGAGACTAAGCCCCACTTTGGTGGCTCTAGCCTCTAGTCCTCTAAATATGATGGAAACGTAGAAGCAGAACTAAACATATTCTGCCTGTCTACATAGCTTCATAAAA
Organism: Oxylabes madagascariensis; assembly: GCA_013400675.1. NCBI lineage: Eukaryota > Metazoa > Chordata > Aves > Passeriformes > Timaliidae > Oxylabes > Oxylabes madagascariensis. The sequence goes on from VYZR01057045.1 coordinate 9,305, forward strand.
TTTATTAGTTTCAATGAAATGGAAGTTAAATCACATGGGGAATATAGTCTAAGCATTAGAATGATCTTAGCTTTTAAAAACACACATTCCTCCCCATAGAGTTTATTTAAATGAAGATATAATAATTTTCAGATTTTTGTAAAATAAAGAAACAGTTGTAGTGGGTCCCTCACAGAGTCACAAGTCCTGACAGCAAACCTTTTCCAGTGTGGGATCGTCTCTCCCTGGGTCTGCAGGTCCCTGCCAGGACCCTGCCCCAGCACAGGCTTCCCAGGAGTTCACAGCCTCTCACGCATCCGCCTGTTCTGACGTGGGCCTCCTCCATGGGCTGCAGGTGGATCTCAGCACCAGTGCCTGGAGCATCTCCTCGCCTCCTTCTCCCCTGACCTTGGTGTCTGCAGGGTTGCTCCTCTCATATATTCTCACCCTGCTCTTCTCTGACTACACTTACACCTGTACAATAACTTTTTTCTCCTTTTCAAATACATTGCCACAGAGGTCCCATGACCATTTCTGATTGGCTCAGCCCTGGCCAGCAGCACGTCCATCCAGGAGCTGTCTGGCATTGGCTCTGCTGGACATGGGGAGGCTTTTGGCAGCTTTTCACAGAAGCCACCTCTGTAATCAAAACTGGGCCACATAAGCCCAACACAATAGTGAACTGGGGCAAGACAGTCATATAATCTTGGAAAATTATCTTCTGCATTTCAAATTAAATCTTTTGCTTTTATCTGTTTCTTGGTGATATGAACAAATCAATGTGGCAGTAGTGTAATTTTAAGGACAATGTTCAATGTGGCATTTTTACATAATGCTAAAAGTAAGATGACTTTGTGGCTATATAAATGTATATATGAATTTATTATATTGAATAAATATATGAATGAATTTATAATGTTATATTTGAATGTATTTATTATATTTAATATACTTAAATTGAGAACTAGAGTTAATTATGATTATAATTTTTGGACAATCATTATTCCCGGTTCACATTTCTACTTTTCAAACAGAAACTACTTTTGAAATGAGTTTTAGGGGACCTTTCAGATACTTCTCTACAAGATGAAGCTCTGATAATTACAAAAATACTTGCATTGTAGTAATTATTTAAGTATTAACAGCAAAATATTTGACTATGTATTCATTCATACAACTTTTTAAACTGTATGTCATGAATATCAAATGGAAATTTAAATCATTTCTTTAATACCATTCTACAAATTGTTTATCTTCTTAAATTAAACCACAAAAGCCACTGAGAAATCTTTACATCCAGCAATCACCCGTACAGAACTGATGTTTCAGGAAAGGTTAATTTCTTATAGCTTATAGATATACTCAACTTGTCTAGCTTTTTCCGTCATGCTTTCCCTATACTACCTGCTTGGTTTTGGAGTAAAATACACTGTAACATGGACATAAACCTTGTCTTCCCAACAGCTGTTGCCCATGTCTCTGTCTTCTTTTCAATATTATATAGCATTTAAAATGAATTAAAATCTGTCAGAGTCTTTAACAACAATGCTATGGATTCTTGTGATTAAAAAAATAATAAAGTCAAAACAACAGAAACCAGAAGCAAAAAGGAAAATCAAAATAAAATGCATAATTGTTGAATTTCAAACATCCATCTGTAGAATATCTGTGTAGCTATAAATCCCATCTTTTATTTTCCATGTAAATTGATCAGAAGAGATCTACAGATGCAAATATTTCCCATTCCAGTAACACAGGAGTGACACCGAGCTATCTTATTTTTTTCTGTCACTGAAAACTTGGCTGCTTAATTCTGTTCAATCTTGAAAGAAACACAAATTTGAAACAAGGGCATATATATTTTACTAAAATTTAAGAAATGTAGTTATTAGGTAAGAGGGAAAAAATTACAAAAGTAGGATTTATAGCCAATTCTTTTATCAGAGAAATAATGGTCTCTGATGTTAATTACAAAAAAACCCTCCCAATCAAAAAGATATAATCAAAACAACTTGCCAAAAAATATATCTTTATGTAAAACTCCTGATTTTCTTGGATTTTCCTTTCATTATCAAAGCATATTCTGATTTACATTAACCACTCATGCCCATAAGTTCTGCAAATGACCCAGCAAACAGAAAAGATGACCCTGAAAGCTTGAAGTGAGCACATTATTACACTGCTATTACACGATTTCAATCCTAAGCCAGGTCTTTGAAAAGTGCATTGCAGTTGTGGGATATTTTGAACATTGACCTATTTATTATTCTGAACCCCTAATAAAAATCCTTCAGAAGAAAAAAAGCCAACCTGATAATGTTTCTGCATTAAACAGACACAAATGCCATTTTTACTTTCACATAAATTAAAGCATGTTGGCTGCAGAGTCTCTCTCTCCCGAGACCACTCTTGTGAAATGTGGGGGAAAGGCAAGCTTTGCTATCAGTTTTTTGCAAACTAATACTGATACAGTAATAGACTCTGAAATTGTTTTAATAATGTATTAAACTTGAACCACTTGTCCCTCCTGGAGCTCTTTTTTCTTAAACTAATAATGTAATGATATGATGTTAGCACATTTAGGACTGGCAAGGCAACCTTTTTCTTTCATAAAAAAATTTCTTTGCTTATGAAAACTGAAAATGTTGTTCATTAATAGGGAAAAAGATGAAAATGACACAAGCCAGTAGTATTTGTAAACTATGTGGTGTTAGACGTGAATAGAGGCTTGGATAGTCAATAGCCCTAGAGTCAGAACTCTCTCTGGGCAAAACATACACTGACTTATGTCTCTGCTGTTCATAATTCAGAAGAGAAATGAGGCTGTGGGTTTCCTATCTCAATAGCTTCACCATTTCTTATCATCAGTGATTGGGTTTTTTCTGTTTGGAAAAAAATAATTCCATTTTAACGTGTATTCTTCCAATTATGTTTTGCTGCAAGATGGACATTTTAAGTTAAAAGATACAACTGTAAATGTGTCGGCTGGTGTTAACACTATCTAGAGAGGCAATAACTGTTTTTAAGTTCCATTTTATGAACAAAACCAGATGATACATGACCTAGATATGCATTGAACTTAATAGGATGACAAATGAACAAGGAATAAAGCTGCATTCATTAACAATCATGTTATTCCAACATTAGATGAAGACACTTGTGGAAGGCTGTAGCCTGTATGGTTTCATTTCTCCACTGCTGTGGACTATTATTTCATATATATATGTATATATATATCAGAATTTACTTGCAACTTCTGTCTCTACAGGTTTACAGTTTTTTGTTAGCTTTGGTGCTCTGCTGCTCTGTTCCTTTTTTTTTTTGTTCCCTTCTTCCCTATGATAGGGAATTTACAAAAGAAGGATGGTGGATTTGTAAGCATCAGACATAATTAGAAAAATGAGGAAAACAGAGCACGAACACTGTTCTCAAATTTTGTTAATTTGACAACTGAAATTCAACTTTAATAATTTGTGGACCTCCATAACATAGTCCAACACCTCTAAACAATACAAGATTTCATGTGATAACTCTGTCCTTTACTCTTTGCAAGGAAGTGAGAAAGCCAAAGTCTGCGTTTGGCACAAAGTCAATTTATGTTCATTTGGTCCAACAGTTGTAGCAGCACGACTGGGCAGCACCACAAAAATATCGCTCACTTGCTCATCTACTCAGGAAACAGAAATAATACAATGTGACATCTCTTCAATCACTGAGCTTGAAGGGTGACTGCTGAATATCAAACACATGTTGAAAATTACTGAAAATTCTCAAACTAAGGAAATTTAAAAGAGTCAATACAATTTTCTGAATTTTCTGGTAACACATTCAAGTAAATCTCTGTCTACTCATTCTAGAAATTGAGATAGATGAGATGCGATGCGATGCGATGCGATGCTGAGATGAGATGTCTCATTCCCTAACCTCAACAGCTCATGTCTATCCCTTGTGCCTCTCTTCAGTTTTGCTGAGGCTAAGCTACTCTCAGAGTCTTGTAATACACTAAAATGACAGCATGGACAAAAGATTTTGGGGAAGCTCTCACAGTGGCTCAAAAGATACCCTATTGCACTATCTGGACAAGAACTCCTGCTTTCTAGTGACTCCTGCAATTTTCAGTAAGAAACTTCTTCCTTAATTATCCTTTAGCCAATGAATAATTCTATTGTTTCAGGTTTTTATTAATATAAAACTTCTACACCTGCAATGTAAATCTTGCCAAAATATTTCGAACTGTAAAGTTTCAGTTTTCTCTCTTCAACTCAGAAGCTATAGTGGTTTTCTTTAGAAGGGAAAAAAAAGTCACCAACGCATAAATTTCTTTTTTCTTAAACCTGTATTTTCTGCTCCTAATCAACCTGAGTCCTTCAAAGCATTTTCTCACTTGATCTCTTCAAATAGTTTCTAAGTCTTTTTCCACAACTGATGTTCAATGTAGCACACAGAAATAGCTTAGTGCTCACATAAGTCTTATCTTCAGTTAATTCTATACACTGGTGTTTTTTGAATCCTTAGGACACATTCCTATCAGTGAATACTCACAAAAATTCCTCTTAAAACTTTTTCAATATTACTTTTCATGTGTATTTTTGTTCAAAAATTAGTTTGGAGAGATACAACTTTTTATTATGGATTCATTCCATGGTCAATTAGCAACATTCATAGCCCATAAAAAAAATAAGACATAGACTTGGTGCCCACAATGTTTATACCCTGGGTAACTCTCCTCCCCTTTTCAGTACTTGATGGTATGCTCTTTTTCTCCATTCCGTTTTCTAAATTTTTTTCTTATCTTCATGACACAGTTGGCAATGGCACAGTTGAGAGCCTCTGGGTAAGAATGAAGGGCAAACAAATAACGTGAATGACATCATAGGAGCCTGCTGCAGACCTCCTAGGCAGGATGTTGACACCAATAAATTATTGTTTGAGGAACTAAGGGAAGCTTCCAAGCCAATTGCCCTTGTCCTTACGAGGACAACTTGTCAGAAATTAACTGGGAGGGTCACACATCTGGTACAACCCCAGGCCAGAAGATTCCTAAAAAACCTGGATAACAACTTTATGGAACAGGTCCTAAGGGAGCCAACTCAGAAAGATGCCCTTCCCAACCTGCTGCTTTGTCAACAGAGAAGATTTTGTGATTGGCAGATATCTTGGCCACAGTGATCTCAAAATGAGCCAGTTAATAATCCATGTTGACAGGAGGAAAAGTGCAAGCAAAACCTCGACTCTGGACATGAGGAGAACAGACTTCTCCTCATGCTCAAGGATCTGGTAAATAAAGTTCCCAGGAACTTTTTGCAGGTGCTGGGATCCATCAATGCTGGTCAGTTTTTAAACATCACATCCTAGGGGCACAGAACCAGGTGATCCCCAAATGTCACAAGTCAAGCAGATGAGGCAGAAGGCTGCCCTGGCTGAACTGAGGTCCTCTCTTGGAAATAAGGCAAAAGAGAAAGGTGTATTTCCAATGGAAGCAAGGTCAGGTGATATGGGAAAAATACAGAGATGCTGCTTGCCACTATAGGGAGAAAATCCATGCATCCGAAGCTCAACTGAAGTTGAAGTTGGCCAGAACTCTGGCAGACAATAAAAAGGAGTTTTCTCAAGTATATTAATGGCAACAGGCAGTGTAAAGATAACATCAGCCCATTACAGGATGAGAACGATCAGCTCACAAACAGGGACACGGACAAGGCCGAGAAAATTAATGCATTCTTTACCCCTGCTGCAACCCAGATATTGGACCAAGGGGGTCTCAGTACCTTGAAGTGCAGGACCACGACTGTGAGAATGATCAACTCCCAGTTGACCCTGAAACCATGATGGATCTGCTGTTCCAGTTGGATCCCTAAAAATCTATGGAGCCTGAAGGCATTCATCCAAGAATCCTCAAGGAGTGAGCTGATGTCATCTCAAAACCTCTCATGATTTTTCAGCAGTCTTAGGAATCTGGAGAGGTCCCAAGTGACTGGAAGCTGGTAAACATTGTCCCGATGTTCAAGAAGGCCAGAAAGGACAATCCTGGAAGTACAAGCCTGACAGTCTCACTTCAGTGACTGGTAAAGTTATGAAGAAGATTATTCTGGAAGGTATTGAAAAACCCCTGAAAGACAATACAGTCATTGGTCACATCCAGCAAAGTTTAAGGACAGGAAAGTCCTGTTTTTCAAACTTGATTTCCTTTTATGACAAGGTAACCTGTTGCAATAATAAGCAGATGAGACTCAGTTTCTTCATGCAGGAAAGCCCCTTCTTTATTCACAAAGCTCATATTTATACAGTTCTCAAAGACCTCGTGTGCAGCTCTAATTGGCTAGTTTTCTTGACACATAATTCATTGGTTAAAAGGTGTTTTGTGNGTGCCGTGGAAAGGGTTCTGGTCCATGACAAGTTGAACATGAGCCAGCAGTGCCCTGGCAGCCAGCAGGGACAACCCTGTCCTGGGGTGCATCAGGCACAGCATCACCAGCCGGGCAAGGGAGGGGATTGTCCTGCTCTGCTCTGAGCTGGTACATCCTCACCTGTAGTGCTGGGGGCAGTTTTGGGCACCACAGTGTAAGGTCATAAAGCTGTTAGAGAGTGTCCAAAGCAGGGCAGCAAAAATGGTGAAGGGTCTTGAGGGGAAGCTGCGTGAGGAGTGGCTGAGGGCACTTGGTCTGTTCAGCCTGGAGAAGACTGAGGGGAAACAGCACTGCAGGCTACAACTTCGTTGTGAGGGGAGGAGGAGGGGCAGACACTGATCTCCTCTTCCTGGTGACTGGTTACAGGACCCAAGGGTGTGGCCTGGAGTTGTGTCAGAGGAGGTTTCAGCTGAACATCAGGGAAAGGTTCTTCACCCCAGAAGGTGGTTAGGGACTGGAATGGGCTCCCCCGGGCAGTGGTCAGAGCACCAAGCCTGAGCATTTGGACAGGGCTCTCAGGCACATGTGTGACTCTTGGGGATGGTGCTGTGCAGGAGTTGACTTGATGATCCTTGTGGGTCCTTTCCAATTAAGTTTATTCTGTGATTCTGTGATTCTGTGTCATATCAGTGTTTTACAGATATAGAGAAATACTTCACTGGCAAAAAGGAAAACATTTTCCTCCAGATCAAGTTCAAACACTTTAAAAGCTGTTAATATATTCTTTCTAATTACAATAATTTTTTATTACAATATTCATTCAATATTGCTTTGAAAGAGTCATTTGGATACAGAACAAAAACAAACTACAAGAAGTTAAATAGGTTCAAATAAATATTCACACTTTGTATACTTATCTAAATCAAACCTCCAAAGCCTTTCAAGTTTGCTTAACATGGATTTCACTCCACCTTGTAAACTGCTTCCTAAATAGGTCTTTAAATTGCTTCAGATCATTTTGGTCATTCAAGACATTCTGCACAGTGGAATAAAATAAAAATAGCAGAAAGTCTGAGACTGACACATACACAAAATCTATTTAGTGTTCAGTAATTCTTATTCCAGTCAGTCATTCTCACAGTAACTCTGATCTGTCTAAATCTATAATTTTTGGCATAGTTTATCAATATGTATTTTTCATTTGATTTCTCATCTTATATACATTTATGTGCTATTCCTCCCTTCCAGAAAGTGAGTTCAGAATAATAGCTGTCTTTATAGAACATGCCAGTTTGTGATCCCTTTTTATTAAGTTAAAAGTCTCTTTTTCATCTATGTTCTGTTCCAGATACCATTTTTTCAGCTGTTTATATTTTAGAATTTTGGCAAGTTGATATGGAAGCCCTCATGATGCTTTTCCTCAGTTATCTGCCTTAATGTATATACTTCCACTTTTTTCTCCCAATTTAATCAGCGTTTAATCAGTGCTTGCAAACTTGATTAATCACAGGCCTTGAGGTTGCTGAACCATAGATGTCTATGGCAAAATAAGTATCCTCATGAAACTTTAAATAGCATTAAAAATTGCAGAAAAATACAAAACTGAATCCAAATTTTACCTCTGCACTCGAGAGGAGAAGGGAAAGTCTCTAGGTCCATAACCCAGATGATAATCTGGGATCATAACCATCAAACTACTTATCAGAGGCATGAATTCTGCTTGGAGATGAGTATCTAGCAATGTATTCTAGGGATCAGCCCTGGGTCAAGTCCTGTTCCACATCTCCATTAATGACCTGGATGATGGGGCAGAGCACACTATCAGCAGATTTGATGATGACACAGAACTGAGGGTCACACTGGCTGGAGAAAAGGGCAGACAGAAATCTTTCGAAGTTCAACAAAGGGAAGTACAAATTCCTTCACCTGTGTACAAATAGTAGCATGCATGGTACACACTGGGGACCAAGGAGCTGGAAAGTAGCTTGGCAAAATAGGTCTGGGGGACCCTGGTAGACACAAAGTTTGACATGAGCCAGCAATGTGCCCCTGCAAGTAAAGAAGGGTATATATGATAGTCTATATATTCATATATGATAAATATGTTATATATATCATATATATACGGTATATATGAATGATATTCTGGGCTGCAAAAGGAGGAATGTTGCTAGCAGATAGAGAGGGTATTTTCCTGCTTACAATATAAGGCAGCTTTTGATAATGAAGGAATTGCTTTGGTGAATCCCATTCTTAAAAGCTTTGCTTGTCTTCCTGTATGTGTATCAAGGGTAGAGATTCCACCAGGACACACATATTTGAAAGTGCCATTTTGAGATCTACTCTGTTTGATCGTATTGTGTTTTCATTTCTTATCCCTTTCAGTTTTAATATCTTTAAAGAAATCAGTATTTTGCTTGAAATAAAATGAAAATGTCTTTGCAGTAAGACTCCTTTCTAATGTGAGAACCAGGAATTACATTTAACATTTTGTGTTAAACTTGACAGTTAACAAAGAGAATGAGTCACATACTAATATATCAATTCTCTTATTAATCTGGAAGTGTAAACTAAGGACTGATTCTGACTATGTAATTTGTGTTTCTGAAACTAAAATTTGTAGGTTTATTTTTCATGAATAACAATTGATATGATTCAGATTCTCTCACGATTTAGTCTTTTTAAATGGTAGCTTTTAATTAGATATTCCAATTAATGCATCAATATTTTAAAGCATCAGACCATTTATTCTAACAGATACTGTGGTTCTTTCAAACTATGATTTTATTGATTTTATTTTTCTGCCAGTGAACATCTTTCTCTCTTAAAAATAGTTCACTTTTTTTTTTTTTTTTTTTTTTTT
>VYZR01057052.1:6149-22564 GCA_013400675.1 Oxylabes madagascariensis
TGCAAGGTGAGGGTCATTTAGGGCTATTTTTCATAAAAACAGTATCGCAGTCCAAATAGTAGTAATGCAGAAGGGAAAAAAAAATAAATAAAAAAAAAGAACGGAGAAGTTGTTGGAGAGGAGGAAACAGGCCTGGATTAAGCTCAGAGACTTGTCTCCCTCTACTGGCTCCCAGACAAGGCAGACAGGAATCAAACTCCTTTTTAAGGTGAAAAACAGCACTAAACACACTGTCATACCATCCTTTGTTTGTTTGTTTTGGTGTTTTTTTTGCACTTTATTAATGCACACACCTCTGAAAGAAACAAGGACAATCTAGAGAGGTTTCAGGAAATGTGTCTCCAGTTCATTATTGCAAGTTAGGAATCAGCACTGGAATATTCCTACCTGTGTTCTCCTGCTCTTTATTTCCAAGGTAAGATTGCTTCCTGCTGATTATTTTCCTGGTAATCCTCCTGATCTCATTTTCAAAGCTCCAGCTCTAGACTTCCCTCTGATGTAATTAATCTGCCCTTGCCCCACAGCTTTCCTGCAGATCTACTCCAGCACAGAGTGCAGCATCACTCCTGTGCTCCCCTCCAAATCCCTCACCCAGCCTCACAGGGAAAGGGATTTTCCTGCCCAGGAACTACGGGAAGGCTCTGCCAAGATTTCCTGTAGGACTTTTGGTGTGGGAGGAAGGGAAGGAGAGGCAGAGAGCAGCCACAAGCATGGATCTGATTTCAGGATGGAGCCTTGGAGGCATTGGCACCACCTCTCCCTGTAACATATCACTCCCAAATGAATTCTCTGCCTTGTACCTTGAACATGTGGGAGCGAATGAGGCAAGAATCCAAATCTAATAACTAAAAATTTTTGTGAGATGTGTTTAAAACTCTGAACTTAGCCAGAGTCTGCACAAGGGTCTGAGACAATCTGCAATTATTATCCCTGTCCTCATGAATTTTTGGGTTATTTTCCATAAAAAAACAATATTTCAGTCCAAGTAATGATCATGCAGAAGAGAAACAAAACAAACCAAAACAGACAAACAAACAAAAGCCCAGAGAACTTGTTAGAGAGGAGAAAACAGGCTAAGGCTGCAATAAGTATATTGCTAATATTTGTATGTACAGAGCAACCACAGGCTTGGGGTTCTTTGGTACAAAACTTGGCTAAACTGTCTGGATCTTCAACATTTTCTAAGTTTCTTTCTGCCTGCTAATCTGCCCCTTGAAATCTCTAAGAAAGTGTGTCTATAATGAAATGAAATCTCTAAGAATGTTCCCTGAGTCCTGTGATCATCTGTATTGCAAACAATTAGGCTCTTTCAGTGGCTTGACTCCCCAGAAATTACTCTTCCTACTTCTTTCTTTTGGTTGAAATGTTAAAGGAAATCAATGCTGTTAGCAAAAAGACATCATAATTTGCGGGGGGAAGGGCAAGCATGGTCATTTTTAGCCATCATGAAAACAAAAATTGCTATCCCCAGCTTGAGTAATATTGTGATGGAGTTGTTTTTCCAATCAAAGCCCCATTTGTGCTGGACAATTTACAAAGATCCTGGTTTGCCCGCAGGTAAGAGCTCATTGGCATTTTACTAATGTGCCTAAAGGCAAAGCAGGACGGTGTAATTCTGAAGAAAAATAACTGAGAGTTTTGCCATTTATGTTGTTTTTGCTTTTCAGACATTGTCCTGTTCGCACACCATCCAAAAGGCACCAAAATTGCCCTGGAAAATTTTCAGCCATTACACGGAAATGCAAAAAAGAAAGAAATGTGAGAAAGAAACATGGGATCTTTTTGGCAGCTATATTATCACAGAATCAGAGAATTATTAAAGGTTGGAAAAGGCTTCCAAGATCCAATCTGTGACCGATGCCCACCTTGTCACCAGCCCAGAGCACTGAGTGCCATGTCCAGGAATTCCTTGGACACTTCCAGGGATGGGCACTCCAAAGCTCCCTGGGCAGCCCCTGCCAAGGCCTGAGGACCCTTTCCATGAGGAAATTCCACAGCACAGAGTGGAGGAAAGAAAAAACTTGCCCATCTGAAATTGTGAAGGGCAAACTGGTGAGAAGAAATTAAAGAGTCAAAATGGAAAATAATAGGAGTGACACCAAATTCCTCAGTGAGGAGACAGAAGAGAATGAATGGACAACACACGGTAGAGAGTCAGCCTTGTGTTTAATATCAGGAATTTTCAGCCAGGATTGTAGATGCTGGGGCATCCACAGGCGTTCTCTGGGAGATCTGAGAAAGCCAGCAGAGGAAAGTGAGCCAACTGCCAGGGCTTATTTTAGGCTTCCACCACCAGCGGGCAAAGCCTTAGGGGGCTTCAAATCCAAACAGGATGGAAAGGAGTGTTTTCTCCCCAAGCGGGTCAGCCAGAGCCCACCAGCACCACAAGGTGGGGTTAGTCCAGCGTAGATCCGCCGCCGACAAGCGCCAGGTAGCGAATAACAATTGCGGACCCTCTTCCTGCAGCTCCTTCCCCGCAGAGGTTTGTTTTTGACCCAGCGCAGTTTAGCTTGTGAGATGTGATGAAATCAGCGCCGCAGGGCTGATGGCAGTGGCTGCAGGCTATTAAAGCTCAGATGCCATCCTTAACTTGTGCTGGGGGCTCTTCTTTATTCATGGCATGACAGCCAGAGGATGAGGTGTCAGGAGTAACACTAACATTTCTTGGCACCCACTGGTTTGAATCGCTCACAAAACTTTGCCTCATTTAGGAGCCGATTTGTGTATTTATAATTAATATGGATTAGCTGTTATTATCTATGCAATATGGCAGGCAGGCGGTGGAGAGAGGCTCACAGCTGTTCAACCATGCAAATGATGCCCACAGAAAGTACAGTTTAGTACTGGGATATTATTATTACCAGCACACAGAAAAAGTTCAGGACCAGAGGTGGGGAATATAAATAACCACGGCTTGGAAACTTTCCCAAGATTTCCCTGGACATAGAGCTGAAGATGCAGGGCATAGACCCAAGCAATGGTTGCCCCTGTATTCTCCAATGGTTCTCACTGTTTGCAGCAGTTATGAATGAATGGGGGAAAAAAAAAACCACAGCTGGCCTCAAAACAACCATCTAAGCCTTCTGTGCTTGCTCCCAGCCAAAAAATTCCCAGTGTTTTGTTTGCACCTGGAGTTTTTGAAGAAAGGCGTTGGACTTGACGAGCGTTTAGTTGGAAGGTTGATCTCGTCTAAAAATTATCCTCGGGGAAGGACCTGGCTGCATGGCCCATTCTCTAATATTCTTCTGAGTGGAAAAGGTGCTGCACCCCTGATGTGTCTGGGGTCAGCCAGAAGCCCCAATGTGCTCAGCAACCCCTCCCAGGCACTGCAGGTGAACGGGACCTGGGTTGAGGTGCTCATCTCTCTGCATAGGCTGTAAATCCGAGGCACTCTGGGCAAGCTGCGCTCCCTTTCTGTGAACCTCACCCAGCACAGCACATATTTACCTCGAGGAAATGCTGGATGAAAATCCTGGCTCTGTTTTTCGCTCCAGTCACAGAGGCTTCTGCTTTTAAACGCTGAGTTCTGTCAGCAAGATGCCCTAAGGAGAGGCTTCTCCCTGGATTTCAGGCTCAGCAATACCTTCAAAGCCATTGCTCCTTATGTCATCCCTGGCTCAGAGACTCCTCGTCAGCAGCACTGAGTTAAAAGTCCCAAAAGCTCCAGCTGGAACTTACACCTTATTAGAAACCAAAGCCAGCCAGTGTCCGAGAAAGCAGGACTCAGTGGTTCTTGTATCTTCAGGATTTCTTATTCAATAAACACCATGACCTTGTTCAAGAAAAAAGTGCTCTTTTTCTGCATGGGAGCGTGTCCTGCTCTACCAGCACCTGCCTGACTAGTACCTCTTCTGGTAAAGGACTGGGAGAAGAAGATTTCCAGGCCTGCACCTGGGAAGCCTCAAGAGAAGTAAAAGTGGGGCAGAAAAGCACCGCGCTCCGTGCGGGTGATGAAATGCAGTAGGGCTTGGCACCAGCACTCACACAGCCCCTCTTGGGCTTGTTAAGCCTGCTTAACTGTATCAGATATACAGACAGGAGCCCTGTTAACAGAGCAAATCCAAATCAACTCCTCTGCCAATATCCCAGTAAAGAGGAAAGGAGGAAGAGAGAAGTGGGACACCACAGAAAGGCTCTGATTTTGCACTGCCTTGCACAGAAAGGGCTGTCTGGGGACACTGAGATGGGGTGAAAGGGAAGAGGAGAGTAGGAGATATAACCAAGTGGATAGAAATTGCACCTGTCTTCAGGTCTAAATCTGCACAGGACACACATTTATCTTCATGAGTCAGAAGCTCAGCCTTTGCCTGTTTCCTTCACTGAATCCTACTGCAAGGGGCTTTACCTCAGCTGTGACACCTACTCGGGGTGACAGACAAAATCCACAGGTCTCTTCTCCATCCCAACTCGCAGTTCAGCCTGTCCTGACAATGTGCAGCACAGGGAAGAGCGTGGCATTTGCCCGGTGCTGTAAACAAGGCTGTGCTTGCTGACAGCACAGACCACGACTGACTATGGCAATGTTTGATCTGCTGGGTAGGCAATTTATTAAAACAGATATCTAGGGCTTTAATCACTCTGCCAGGCTGCCATCTGCTTCCCTCATGCTCCATCCTGGCTCAGGCCAGGTCTCCATGTAGGAGAGGAGAGCTCGTGAGAGCACTTTGGGGTCTGTGTCATAATTCACTGTGTGAACACACAGCCTGGGCTGTTTGGGGCTATGGATCCTCCCACACAGGAGCAACTCCTTCCTGTGCAATTTGGGGGGTCTGGAAGAGCACAGAGGGTCCCAAGGTTTGGTTTGGCCTCTGGGTTTAAGCTGGAGCAGAAGTGATGGGGGGAGGTGGTTCCCCTAACCTCACTGCCATGTCAGCAGGGCTCGTGGAAAACATCTGGCAATATTTACTGAGATGTTATTCACAGACACGAAGTCAATTCATCTCATCCACTTTCTTGCTGTGATTCTCAGTGGCAATAGTGTTCTCCAAAACCTGAGCTCTCTCTGTCCTGTGCACAACCTCCGAAACCACATTGCCACCCTCCAGGTGGTTCTGCCAACAGCTGGAAAACAGGACTTCAGCGTGCCCCTGCGAGGGGTCTGGACTCAGTCTGACCTTGTTTTCTTCACACCACCCATCTGCACCAGGCTGACAGGACACATATGTGGCTTGGCTGTGAGGCCTCCTGTTACTGCAAATGCTTTTCCTCCTCTGAGCATCCCCAGCCAGCGAGCCAAGGAGGAAAGGTCCATCATGGGCTCTGGCTCACCTGGTGGAGAGCACTGTGCTCCATGGAGGAGAAGGTCCCTTTGACTCAGAAATCCTAAAGACCGCTAAGGTTTGAGAGCATTCCCCAGTGAGTTACCTACACCACTGGCTGTGGACTGGGAGGTCTGGGAAGGAAAATTCTTTCTACCCCTGAGGATGGGGATTCACTGGAAGAGTTGTTTCAGAGCATCCTGCAGTGCTGAGTGGTTTGTGGCACTGGCAGCCAGGCTGAGCTGCACTAAATGGTTCAGAGTCCTCACTGCTGTCCCCTGAGGGAACTGCGGGTCCCCAAGAGGCAGCAGAGAGGTCCCAGAGCATGGGCCACTTCCTGTGGCTCTTTCTTCCAGCCACTGAGGATGGAACCCAGGCACAAACCAACAGTAGAAGTGTTCAATAAATTCAGATTGCCCTCAAAAGACTGGAGAAGGCTCCCAGAACCATATGCCAGAGGAATGGAAAATATAAATATCTCATAATGAGATAGGCACTGGAGTCTCAGGAAGATTAAGAGAGAAATGCAGGGAAAGGAACACAGTCTGCAGTGGGGCAGACGTGGAACAGGAAATATTTCTGCCACGAGGACTAAAGGATCCCATGGGTGACAAATTAAACGGGGCAGGATGTTTTTGTTCGTGAAGGCTCCAAATTTTCTACACAGATTTCCCGGTAGCTGGTCCACATGGGGAGCAGCTCTGGCTGGGCTGAACCTTGTAAGGAAGGGATCCTCAGGTGGCTTCGTGCCCAGTGAGCAGGGGATTTGGGTAGACTTGACTGAAAACAGACAGATGGTCCTGGAGTCTTACAGAGCTGAGAACAGAGATTAGTTAGAATCCCCTTCACTCCCCAAAGATAAATTTGGGTTTATGGAGATGAACACGATGAGACATGGGGCACATCATGTAAAGCATCGCTGGATGGAGATCTCTTGTCATCGTGCAAAAGGCAGTGCAATACTGGGTCAGGGCACAGGATTCTTTGCTTAAATAAAATGATTAATACTAGTTAAAAACAGCCACAGGGTTTTAGTTCCGTGACAGCTGGTACCCACCCGGTGTCAGGGCCCAGGGGCACTTGGAAAGCTGCCACCTCCCTGCTCCCAGATCTCCTCCTGACAGCAAACCCATCCACCCAACCTCCCTGAGGAAACTCCACAGACACGAGGATTAAGGAAATATTTAGCCAGCCAGGCAGGAGCACTGTCCCAGTGAGAAGTCCATCTTAACCAGTAGGGGTTCAAAACTAATTTGTCCATTTGATTTCCCAGAAGTTGATGCCTTCAGTGCAGTAAATGAGTCTCGTAAATGGAGGTCACAGCAGGGCCTGATGTTTGCTTTTGCTCCTGTCAGGAGCCAAGCAGAAGGGCTTTCACATGCCACTCTGCATTTCAAACCAGCAACGGCAGCCTGGGAGCATTTAAGTGAGCCCTAATTAGCACTGATAGATTTCAGGGTGCTCTGAGCTGGCTGAGCAGCCTCTGCAGAGCTGGGAGCAGTCTCCTTCACCGCCTGAATGACAAACAGGTTCACTGGGACTTGGGGTTGAAACAGCTCAATAAAAGCAGTTATGACATGGCCACAGGCCTTGAATTAACAGCTGATCCAACAAAGAAAAGAGGTGAAACAGCAAACAATTAATGCTTTTGCGTGTGCCATTTCCTGAAGACAAACTCCCAGAGAGCTGCAGGTTTGGAGTTCAGCTGCTTACCTGTGTTTTCTCCAGTCCTTTGGATCTGCAAAGCTGGGGATGGCTCGTATCTAAAAAAAAAAAACAAACAAAAAAAAAAAAACTGCCAACTCATAAATTTCTGGTACTTTAAAAACTCTTTGTGTTTGTTTGATACTTTATGAACTGTTGCAGAATTATTCTGATTAGGTTAAGTGTCTGTAGCTTGTTTTAAGCTTGGCATGTCTCCAGTTGTGACAAGGACATGTGGGTCAAAAGGATGTGACCCGTATGCCTTCTGCTCACAGGGCTGTAATGCTGCATGGGTTTTATTTGGGGGATGGGGGATTAAGTAAGTCAAAAAAAGACACAAATCTTTCCATAAGAACTAATAAATTCATATATTTGAGTCACTGCTTCCAGCACCCCCATCATTTTCCCCTTAGAGACACCTTGCCAGAGGCATTTTTGGCCTTAATCACCCCCATTTCATAATTAGCTCTGGCATTCCTCCACCCACAGTAGCTCTTTCCTGTGAGCTGGATGCTTTCTGTGGAAGCTGAGACGTTATTTTATTCCACCTGAACATGAGGAACAACTTTCCTGTGCAATGACCAAGCACGAACAGGTTGCCCAGAGAGGGTGTGGAGTCTCCCCCACTGGAGATATCCCAGAGCTGTGCAGACACAATCCTGTGCCCTGTGCTCTGGGATGAGCCTGCTGGAGCAGTGAGTTTGGGCCAGGTGGCCCTGCTGTGGTCCCTTCCTGAGCCATCCTGTGATTCTGAGACATCTTTGCTTTTCTTTGTTATCCTCACACACCCTCCGGATGCAGCCACTGGGAATCCATGAAAGACAGTCTGAAAATATTTGCTGTTATAAATAGTTTGGGATAATTCATGTTTTATAATTATTTGCTGTATATAAAATACATGGATATAAAATACATTAATTCATAGCCGAGAGAGAGAGAGAGAGAGCAGGGGCACCCGCTTTTCCCGTAAGCAGAACCGATTACTTTTGCAACTAAAAAGAGAGACCAGAGTGAGCTTTGTCTAGGTAAAGAGACAGCATCTCACAAACAAATGCAAATTTTGGTCATCATGGAGAATCTCCATAGCCAATGTCTGCCCATCATCGACGAGGCGTTCCTCAGCCGTAAAACAAAAGCCTTCCTGGAAACCTAAAGCATTGGTTTCTTGATATTCATAGACGAGAGAAGAATTTCTGGGAACCCAAAAACTCCGGACAAAAGAGGCACCTGGACTCTGGCATCCCAAGACATGATCACATTCTGCACCTGTTTGCCCGAAGGACTTTTTCTAAAAATCATGTACTCCTCGGACTATGAATTTGTAAAAAAGAAACATTAAACCCTCAAAGACCCATTGTAACTGCACCCTCCTTTGAAAAAGTATAAAAATGTATCCAAAACTCCCTGTGGGGGTGAACTGGCGAGGGTCTGTGCCTAGTGTGTAGGAGTTGTAGTTCACCCCACGCCAATCCCCGGGCTCAGTGCTGCCAAAATTCTTTTTCGTAGCTCATTAAATTCTATTACTATTAATTACTAAATAAATCATTAATATTAAAATTAGCGTTTTCATTTATAACATTTGGGAAAACTCATGAGTTTCCATCCATCAGTCTGGCTCCAGAACTGCTCTAGCCCAGTGGCCAGGGTCACTCCAAGCCATGGGACCACTCACCTGCTGACTGCTGCCTCAGCACCTTCTCCATCCCCAGCTGGAGATCCCCCGTGGCACAGGGCAGATATTCTGATGTCTGCACGAGTTCAAAGAGGGTGCACTGACTTTCCAATATGAAATAAACTGGAATCCCACATTTCTGTCTGCTCACTGCAGCGACGTTAAACAACAACAACAAAAAGCAACAGCAAAAACAAAGTGTGTTGTGTTTGGGAAGTTAGAGTAGAAGGGCAAAGGGCTTTATGTACAAATGCAAGGTGTGCAGGAGGGAAAGAGGAGAGCAAAAACCTCAAACTTACACAGCTTAGGGGGAAAAAAAGGGCAGTTAAGAAGGGATTTAATTGATAATGATTTAGATAATGTCAAGTGAAGTTTCTATTCTCAGTCCAAGTGCAGATGATGAGGCGAAAGGACTAAATGTAGAAAATAAACACCCATTCAAAGCTAAACTGAGAAACCTTTTGTCACATAGAGAATCATAAGTGTGTGAGAAGTCCCAGCAGGAGAGGTTCTCAAGGCAAAATAACACTGGGGGCATTCAGGAAATAATTAGCTGACTTCCTGGAGGGAGCAAGTGAGGGAAGCAGGAGAGTAAGGGGAGAGGGAAGACTGGAATGAGATAAAATTCTAATAGAAAGGAGGGACGAGGAACGTGGGGCCTTTAACTCATTCCACGAAGGCAGAAAAAAGTAAGCAAGGAAGTAAAGGAAGCAGCAGCTCTGTTGTGCTGGATTTAATGAGCTCCTCTGGAGTGGCAGCCTGGATCAGAGGTGTGAAATGAGGCTCCAGCTCAGGCAGAGCTTCACCACCCCCAGATCACAGCGTCGCCTCTCCAGGTGGCCACTTGGCACAAACAGTGACCCACGGGCTGCTCCTGGGCCCTGCAGCCAGGGTGTTTGTGGGGTTTGGTCTTGTCTGAGCCATCCCCAGCTGGAGTCCCTCAGCCCAAAGGGGTCCGTGAGTCCATGACCTGCTTTGCTCCTGCTCTGATCCCCATTTCAGTCATGGGTAGCTGCATTTGCCAACAATCTTGTTACTGCTGTTATTGATGCTGTTGGAGACCAAGGCTTTTCTGTAGGAGCTCCTTCCAGCCTCGTGGGAGGAACCATCCATCCCATCTGAGGAACCATCCATCCCATCTGAGGAACCATCCATCCCATCTGGCTCAGGCACCAGGTGTTGATCCAGAGCTGCCTTCTAAACACACCTGTCCCTCTCAGCTGCCTACAAATAACCACCACACTGCCAAGACCTCACGCCTGGGTGGTCCAAACTGAGAGAAGCAAATGTTCAACCTCAACCAAAGCTTCAGGACTCTGGGTTTTTTTTTGCCTGGAATTTCTTTTGAGTGCTTTCATGTCATTACCCTTTTGCAAATAACTTTTGATTATTCTTGCGCAGGAAATTTCTGCCACAATTGCTGTAATCTCACTGGTTTCTCATTTTTTTCCTATAAAAGTGATAAATGATGATGCTTTTAAAATTAATTTCCACTCTAGCAGCTCATGACAGCCCCTTTGTCTGTGTTACTCGGGACAAAGCAAAAACATTAAGAAAGGGATTTCATGGGTTTTATCCTCAGTGTTAACACACAAGGAAACCTAAAACAGAAAGGAAAAACTAAGCACAGCCAAAAGGTGAAAGAACCACACAAAGATGCTTTTCTGTATCAAATACACTGTTTGATATTCTTCCTCACAACCATACCCAAACCAAAGGATGTTTTTTTTTTCGAGGGAATATGTGGAAGGTTTCTGAGCTCCAGCCCTGAGGTTCCTACATCTCCTCCAAGCAGGATAGCAAACATCTCACCCCAGCTGCCTGTCAACCCTCAGCTGGAGCACTCACCTTTAAGGAAAAGCTTTCACTGGTTGGGGCTATTCCACAAGAGACTTTTCAGCAGTGACTGCTAACGAAGACACCAATTAGCACTAAATGTGCTCGTGGCTACTGCCAAATAAATAGAGGTCCACGAGGAACCAAAGGGAACCTGTCTCAGGATCTGACCTGAAGATTCAGCTCAGGCTGCTGGGAGATGCCAGAGGCTGACCACTGTCACCTGTCCACTGTCACCAGACCACTGTCACTTGTCACCTGTCCACTGTCACCTCTTATCATCTCTGCTGCATCTGAACCAGTGGCTGGGACAGCTGGGTGTGCTCGTGTCCCCAGACTGTTTGAAAGACTCAATCTGTGCCACTCTCAGCCCTTGCTTGTGCAGTGCTCTTGTTTCCATTCCTTCCTCTCACAGCCTGCCAGTGCAAAGAGTAAAAGCACAGCCTAGCAGAAGTCCCAGCTAGGAAATGTCACTGAAGCCTAAATCACACTCTGGCCATCCCTGAGGGGGTGAAGGGGAACAGGGCACTGTTGCTGCAGGTTACAGATGAAATGGGATAGAACAAGAGAAGAAAAGCCACAATCTGCCCCTGAGAGCCCTGACTGGGGGCAAATTAATGGGGAGATACAGAGACTGGAGATTAACATCTGGGCTTAGTGAAGGAGAGGAGATTGCAGGAGGTCTGGGAGGGGACAGTGGAGGGTGCACAAACCCTTTAATCTGCCAGGAAGTGGCTGTAGGGGGAAGCATGTTCCAAACCTGCTCCGTGACACTGTAGATCATGTTAGCCTTTGTGCTGGTTTAATTGGAGCTTTGCAGTGGCCCTTGGTCACTGCTAATTGCCTTAATTGGGATGGCGTGAGAGTGCACTAGTGGGAATGTGAGTCCGTGTGGGTTTCAGAGGAAAATCCATCCTCTGCCTTCCCAGCCACTGTCCCATGACTTGGGCTGAATTATGTGATTGCATCAGCTGCCTGCTGTGCTTTAGCAAAGCTGGGTGGATTTATTGCAAGCTTATAAAGACCCAACTTTAGCCTGCACTGGTGGCATTTGATTACTTAAGGGAAGGGGAGAATAGAAAGAGAATGAAGCAGTTGCTTGGTTTTGTCACATTCACCCTGCTGAGGTGGGATCTCCACCTGCAGCCCCTCTCCCTGCACTCAGCCTGCCTTCTCCAGCTGGGAAGGTCCAAACTGGACCAAATGCACCAAACTGGATTAGATCAGGAGACCCCATTTCATGTCTGGATTTTCTCCCTGCTGGAAAAGATGAAATGGGGTAGAACTGGGAGCCTTCAAAGCATCCTGGTGTGTTTGAGTGCAGGAGGAGAGAGCAACTTATCCGTCCTCTCTACCTCATGTGATCTCATCAAGAAATTGAACACACATCTCAGTGCACCTCTGTACCCAAACTGAGTGGGAAATAGGGTAATTGGCCTCAGCACAGTGGCAGATGCCCTGACACGTGTCCCTTGCCACAGCAAGTGCCTTTACTGTACCCTACTGTCCATGGTGGTGTGAACCCCACCAGAAAGCAGAACCCATCACTCCACCACCTCGCTGAGGCTCTCATCTCTAAGCAGTGACATGAAAGCTGTGACCTGAGTCAAAGGAGTTCCAGACTTTGCAGTGAGAAGTCCAAGCAAAGGGCAGGACTTGAGAAACACCCCTGTACATGGCATTGCCATAGTGGCAGCTGATTGCCTGGGATCATCCAGGGTCATTTCACAGGGAAATGAGGGGCAGAGCTCAGGGCCCTGGCTCAGCGTGTGGCAGTGACCCAGAGCTGGGCTGCTGTGACACCAGGACTGCACCCTCCTGTGATATCTGTGTCTAAGACTCTCCAGCTCTGCAAGGGCCTGGGAGCTTGCACAGATTTTGGCAGAAAGAAGATCTGGCATCCTACAAAGATGCATCACTTTGAGTTAATTTATAAGAACTTGGACAGGGAGAGAGTTCATTTAATTGAAAGATGTAATTATCAGGTGTTGGAGGCAAAGGGGCTCATTAATTTCTGAGACATGCTGTTGACTGAGCTGTCCTCATTTTCATTTTTCACTCCATATCAAGGCTGAATGCGTGTGTCAGAGAGGCCAGGAAACACCAGATCACTGTTATCTTCCACAGGATGGAGGTTTCTCCTTCTCCCAGCAGGAACCCAGGTGTGCAGTCCTGCCCTGCACTGCTTGGCACCATGGGGATGTTGGCATTATCTCACCACGGCCTGGACTCAAAGGACTCACAAACCTTTGGTAACAGCTTAGTCTGGGCTCAGCTGGAAGGTGATCGATTACCCAGGCCACCTCCAGTGATGGGAAGGAATCAGTGAACTCCCTGAACACATCTTCTTCCTCTGGCTTTAAGGCTCCAAACCCTGGAAGTGTCCAAGGCCAGGTTGGATGGAGCTCTGAGCAAACTGGTCTAGTGGAAGGTGTCCCTGGCCGTGGCAGAGGGTTGGAGCAAGATGGAGCTTTAAGATCCCTTCCAGCCCAAACTATTCTGTGATTCTGTGGTTCAACCCTGAAACGAAGAGGTCCATAGTGCTTAGAGGCTCCTACAGGAGGGAATCCCTCTGGGGACCTGTGAGAGGTGATGACTTTAGGCTGGTCATGTGTGTTGCCTGGTTCAGCCTTCCGATAAAAATTGTTTTCTTTATGTACCAGGAGTTTCCCACACTTTAAGTATCAACAAATGGTTTGTTTTCATATTTTCATGGAGGAGGAGAGAGCTGACAGACTGTTGGTCTGACCAGTGTGTTGGAGGGGTGGCAGCTTCACCCTCCAATCCACTGTCACCTTTGGAATTCTATAAAATGTCAAAGATGTAACTAAAGTTCCTTTTTTTCTAGCACGACTCAGCATGTGAGAGCAATTCTTTCCTGTCTCCTTTCCACACATGTGCTTTGGTGAAAAAATCCCAATCTCAAACCTCTCCCTGAGGACTTTTACACCCATCCCGCTGTCACTCTCTCCTCACCCCTGCCCCTCAAAGAAACGAGAACTACCCTGCTGCCACCCTCCTCACATTGGTATTCCCTCCAGTTTGCCAGACTCCTCTTAGATTTATGATTTATTTAGAATTAGATTACACCAAGGCTCAAGGCCAGCACTCCCTAATCTGTCACCGTCCCCGCCACGGTCAAACACAAACATTTGTTTTAGCTGCATCAGCATCCCTGGCTCCTGGAGGATGCATTGTTAATTGCTATAGCAACCACGGCTCAAGGTTTGGGCTCTTTTCCTATTTTTTTCATCCTCCTTCCCCTGCCGAAAAACACTGGCGTTGTCAAGTGGTAGGTATTTATAACTTCATATAACAGTGGCGTGTCTAAGTTATGCTGCTGAAATGCATCACAGCCAGAGTGGTTCTGTTATTTGTTTTTGTGCTGAATAGCAGCAAGAGCTTTAAGTTATTGTCCTTGCACATCCATAAAAAGGGAAAAGAAGGGATGGATAACTGTTGCTCGTATTTATAGCGAGCGGATGCGGAGCGCCGGGGTGCAAGAAAGGCTGCTCCCAGCAATGTCATCCCAGATGACCCTGAGGACCATGTTCCCTTCAAATATGCTGATGGTGGATGTATATTTGGATTGAGAAATGAAGGTTTTGGGCTCGGAAGCATGAATTGATTGTGCCAGGGATATTTTTGGCCCCATCTGGCTAAAGTTTGATGAGCTAAGATACGAGCACGCTTGAAAACGTGGAACCAACACAAAAATAATGAGTAAGCCCTTTGAAATTACTGAGCAGAAGCACGAACCAGGAAACGATCCATCTTTAATGCACCATGAGCACATGCAAAGAGTTTGCGTTCAGCCTTTCCTGAACAGTTTTCAAGTCAAGGCCTTGTGGAGATTCATTCTTTGCCAGGCTCACAGTTCTGCCCACACACCCACGATCTGCTGGGACAACCCAGAGAGTGCAGGACAGGAAACCAGCAGGCTGTGGCCTCTCCTCACAGACTCTGCAGCTTATAGGAGTCCAAAAAATAATGTCCTGTTGCAGGGACTGGAGGAAAGGCAAGAAAGCCAGAGAGTGAGAAACAATATGTGGCAAGACAAAGCTGAAGGCAACATGGATCAGGTGGTAGGGGAGGCTTAGAGGAGGAGCATCCTGACAAGAAATGCAACACTCTGTTTCACCCCTCTGTGTCCAGGGTCAGCTATTCATCCCTCACCTTCCCCTGATCCCAAAGTCAGCATTCCAGGACAGTGTTAGTGCAGTGGTGAACCAGACTGGTGGGGCAGGGGGAGTCCTGAGAGACCTTCTGCCTGTCTGTAGGGAGACAAGGAGAGCTGGGATGGTGGACAGAGGCCACGGTGTGGTGGCAGGGGATAACAGGAGGACCTGCCTCAAAGAAAAGGAGAGACATTCCTCCCATTTTGGGAAGAAACCCATGTGTTCCTCTCAACACTGCACACCTTGGAGGAAACCTGAGATAGACATCTCCAGAGTGCATTTGCCCTTGTACTCACTGAGTATTTCATTGCTCAGCTTTATCCACTCAGTCTTCCCTGGTTTGTTGTGGTTTTGGGTAGTTTTGAGCAGACTGGTCACCATTCTTATCCTGAAGAGGAAACCTCCCCAGCTCATGTGAGGCACCTGCTGCTGTTTCCCTATAGCTGCAGGGTGGACTTAGGGACTGTGTAAGAGAGGGCATATGGATTTGGGATGAAACGAGGTAGGGCATTTTCTTAAACAGCTTTAAAACCCATCAGTGATTTGATTTGATTTGATTTGCTTCCTGAGAACGGTTTAGCTCAACAAACAATTGCCAGCTACACAGTGGCAAGGTAAAATGGAAAGCCCATGGGCATTAATTATATATATAGATATTAAAAAAGAAGCTACTGCTTAATTATTGTTTGCAAATCTCGGTATTTAAATTGACTTATTTGCAAATGTCTGTTTAGAAATTGACTTTGTAATTATAAAGTCGGTGCAGGCATATCACAGGCCCTGGAGGGGTCTCTAACGAGGAATGATAATGTACCAGGCAAAGTGAACTATCCTGAGCTGCATTTTAATAACCAAGAGGTGCTTGGAAGGGGGAGTGGAGGGTCCACGAGAAATCCCAGCGCCAACAAAAGAAGAAGCAAGAGGCAGAGGAGAGAGAGCTGGCTCCACAGAGCAGAGGGCCAACGTGTTTGAGAAGGGGCTTCAGGGAGCCACAGCTCTTCCTGCAGCCCCTGCAAGAGGGGTGAGCTGGCAGCAGGCTGGGTTGCAGCTCTGGAATGCGAATGAGGCTGGCTGCTGGCAGGGAACAGCGGCTGCTGCAGAGCCCAGCTCCCTTCCAGAGGAAAAGACAGAGCCAGCCATCCCTTCTCCCCCTGCACTCCCTGCAGCTGATGGTGAGGACTCGGGGTGATTATCCCTCAGCCTCCCTGATGGGCACATTTGCAGGACTCACACTGCCCATTCATCAAGATATTCGTAATTAGGGTGATTCCCAAAACTTTCACAGCTTTTCTGGGCTTGAGGCTGTGTTCACCAAACCCTGTGGCTGAGGGTTGTGCACCTGAGGGTGTGGAGAGCACGTATGGCTGTGCTCTGTCAGGTGAAGCAGGGGATCTCTAGAGAGACGCAAGGCTTTTTGAGTCAAGAGTGGCATATTTTACCAGACCACAAACCCTTGTCCATCCCAAAGAAATAACTCTTAAGATTTAACTTCAGCACGTGTCCAAGAAGTGCAGTTACACCAAGGGTATCACAAGACTGTTCTACCTTCTCTCCATCATCTTTGACAACAGCACTGCTTGGTCTCCACATCCACCGGTCTGGGGCATTTCTGCTTCACGGACCATTCAGTATTAACTTTAAATCCGGCCACTGGCCAGTGATTTCTTGCCATAGTTCATTAACGAAGAGGGAACAAAACTTGGCTGCTAAGCGGCACATTAGCAGGATCAACAGCTGGCAGGGTGCAAAAATAATAACAAAAAAAAA
>VYZR01057057.1:3214-20793 GCA_013400675.1 Oxylabes madagascariensis
CCTCACAGGGATTGAGAAACAGGAACTTTTATCACTGACAGTCACATAGGTGTCACTTGCTTTCACCATGGTAGGACTGGGATGACCAAGTTGCCACAAGTGAGAAACAAGTCAGCCCCAGGCACTCTTGGGTGAGACAGAGAAGCTGGAAACTGTTCCCTTGCTGTCTGCATGGAGCACGGACCCTGCAGCTACTCAGGAGCTGAAAAAGGAGTACATGGCCCAGGGATCTTCAAAGAGCTCTTGAAAGGAAACAGCTGGTGTTTCCAACTCCCCTGCGTGTTTCTGAAAAGCTGCATGAAGCATGTAAAAGGAAAGGAAATATTTGTCTTTAAAAAGAAAACAAAAAGTCATTAAAATCTTGGAAGATGTGACACCATACAAGAAAATAGATAGAAGTGGTTCTTGGAAAATACATAATTCAATATTTGTTCCATAGTTCCAACATTAGACCAGGAGCCAAGAAGACACTCCACTTTGCTCAAATACAGACCAAAGAGCTGGTAAGGGCTAATGGATGAAGCGGTGACTGTGAGCTGGAACACACCCATGTAGGAATGGATAACAAAACTAACCCAAAATCTGGGGGAACCCCACATAGGAAACAGTAGTGATACGAGAAATGCTGCCATATTTGTATATGCAATGCAATTGTACTGAAAATACCTATAGGAATTGGAACTGGAAGAGACTGGATAAGTCCAGTGTTAACAAAAATAGCACTGTAAAGCACACATAAATTGGAAAGTTGTTCTGTTATGTAGAACAAATAGACGTCCTGGCTCTGGACCCAGAGCTGTTGTCGAAATAATTATGAGCGAGCGAGGCGGAATCCATGGTCTGTTACACAGATGAGAAGGAGCCTCTCAGGGCCCATTACCAGCACAGGGTTAGACCTCATTAACCCTCGTTAAGCCAAGGCAGATTATATGTTGCAAACCAGATCTGAATATGGCTTTAGATTTACTGCTTGTTTACACTAGCAGATCAAACAGCCTATTTCTGCTTCCAGNGGGCTCTGTCCAGGCAGCGTTAATGTAGTGGGGATACCAGACATGTTTTTGTCATGGGGATGGGAGTAGTGCTCATGGGGAAACCTTCAGCAGCCTGGTAATGACCCCAAATGCAGGACATGCCCAGAAATGTACCAGGGGCCAGTCAGGACTTTATCCTAGCAACTGTTTACAGTTTTCCCCTGACTACAGTGAAATGTTTCCAGGACCAAGTCCAGCAGCACCACTCCTACATTTCTTCAGTGGCTGTTCTCAGCAGGTGTCTTTAAACTCCTTGGAGGCTGAGCACATTTTATCTGCTGCAGCCCTTTATTCTTACAACAGACCAGCTGTGATAATTTCCACCTCTCCTATGTAATTTTAATCCAAATTCTGACTGCAAATTGCATAGGAATGCATTCTGTCACTTTGTTTTGCCTTGCTGCTCTTTAACATGGAGGCACACCTCACAGGGATTGAGAAACAGGAACTTTTATCACTGACAGTCACATAGGTGTCACTTGCTTTCACCATGGTAGGACTGGGATGACCAAGTTGCCACAAGTGAGAAACAAGTCAGCCCCAGGCACTCTTGGGTGAGACAGAGAAGCTGGAAACTGTTCCCTTGCTGTCTGCATGGAGCACGGACCCTGCAGCTACTNCAGGGTTAGACCTCATTAACCCTCGTTAAGCCAAGGCAGATTATATGTTGCAAACCAGATCTGAATATGGCTTTAGATTTACTGCTTGTTTACACTAGCAGATCAAACAGCCTATTTCTGCTTCCAGACACCCTCACTGACCGCTCCATGCTTCCCTGGGAAAATTCTAATAAAACAACTGTGCTATTCTGCATTGGTGCATCTCTTTCGATCCCAGTCAGACTGGTCTAACCACAGTCTCATGGTACTCTTTAGACAAATGAGCTCTCCCTGCCCATCTTGTGGGATATTCTGGGGAGGTTTGGCCTCCTGGAGTCTGCATGAGCTGAGGAGCAGCCAGTTCTTCCCTCCTCCAGAAGCTGGAGCAGATGGTCTTTTCTTTGAACTGTGACATCACAGGTTGCATTGGATGAGTAAACTAAATGCAAGTTGGAAGTCCATGCTCTCTGCTGGTGAATAAATGGTGCCTGGCAAGATTTTAGCTTGGTCTGTTCCTAAACGATTTCCTAGCAGGGTAGCACAGCCATGTATTATTTCCCATGAGCAATTCCCATGTAGCCACCCTGCTCTGGAGGCTAAACCATGGTATCAGCACAGACCTGGCTGCCCCACGCCAGATGCCCTCACTGCTAGGAAACAGTCAGAACCTCATTCAGCTGTTGGTCCAGATGCACTCCCAAGTCCAAGTTCAGTGGCTTTCTCAATAAGGTGGTGATTAATTAGCCTCATTCTGCAGTATGGAAATTACTTCTTGCCACATCATGTGAACACACGCACAGAGATGCTGGCCTCTGGTTGTGGCTCTCCTTCCCCATGCAGAGATCACAGCATGTAGGATGGAGAGAGCAGCCCTACACAGCCTCCGTGTCCTTCTGGAGAATAAATCAAAGTCCCGCCCCGTGACTTTGCAAACACAAACCCTACAGCCCTCTGGAACAGCTGCGACAAGGTGAAGGAGAGGAAGGGACAGGGAGGATGATGAGAACAGGAGAAGTTCAGGTGCAAACCAGATCTGTACTTCAGCATCCCCCAGTCTCTACTGCTGGGGAGCTTCAGCTCAGTGCATTTCTAGGGGAAAAAGTGATGTATATCCATCCCTCCGTGCTGTGCAAACAGCCAGTGACTCCGAGGGTAAAACCAAGACAATCAATCTGCCACAGCTGAGCACATCCAGGTCTGCTGCTGTCACTGGGGGATTCGAGCAGTTGTGCTTTGGGAAACAAAACAAACAGCAGCACACTTCTGTGCACACCAGCTCAGACAGCTCATCAAAATCAAACCAGACGAGTGAGGAGGATTTAATTAGAGTTGCCCCCCTTCCCCAAACCATCTGAAGGGTTCAGAGTTTTATTCCAACTAACTTGCAAATTTACTGCTCTAATTCGAAAGGAAAATTCACGATCTCAAATGTCAAGAAGTTATGTTCAATTTCCTTATGGTGCTCTGACCTTCTCAACATGAAGGAAGTAACCCTTAAAGAGCCAGTGAAGCAGGGCTGCTGCAAAGAATATTTATGTTGGAAGGCTTCTGTAGGCCTGTCAGGACAAGGCTCCATGCTGGGGACCTCTCATCCATCTCAGACCCAGGAAATATCTCCTCATTTCAATGGACAAGGTAGAACAAGCATCAACATTTTTCACAGAATTTGCAAACACAGTGAACAATCCAACCAAGTCCAGTTTAGATTTCAAAATGGAAACTCAAAACCAGTTCTTTTCTAATTTAAATTATCTTTTTAATTCACTGTACAAAACCACGAACTGGGTCCTCAGTTTTTCTGGTTTTTAATGAATTGGCATATCTTGCAGCTGAGCAGGGCTATAACACGACTTTGTGAGAAGCATTCTGACATTTCTGGGTGAATTTTGGATAGCTAGCAATTTCTAGAAGTAAATAAATCACTGAGTTTCACTTTGAGCATTGCTGAAAATGTCTTCCAAGCTGAGAGGGAGTCCATATTCATTAAATAATAATCCAGTTTGTGAAAAGGAGAGGGGGATTTCATCCCACCATTCGTAGAAAGAAACTTTGCAACAAAAATACAGAAAATGCGAAAATCTCACCTTCTCTTGTCAATTATGAATACACTCTAAGATGAAGAGGACAGTTCAGTGCAACTGCCACTGGAAATGTGCCTTTTTGCCTGCTGGGAAGTAGCAATCAAGCCAGCACAGCGCTTCTTCCACAGTGGTCTAGTTCAGATCCAGCCTCTGAAAATTATCCACATGCAATATCTGGCTTCCATGAACTTATATCCATCCATCCATCCATCCATCAGCTTTTGGAATGGAAGACTGCCACAGGCCAAAAGTCACCATCATAACCTGCATCTGCACTTGCAAGGCTGAGGAAGCAAATGTGCATGGAAGATGAGTGTCTCCCTTCCCATTTGAGTCCAACAGGCTCACTCAGGGCCTCTGTTGTATCTAAACCCAGAGGTAACACTGGAAAATGTGCCCAAATGTCTTGTGGAAGAATGTGAAACTGCACACATTGCACGCCAGGAACTTGCAGCCAGTCACATCCAAACTGTCTGGGGATTTCCACAGAGACAGCACAAGCCTCACTTGCCAATTTGAGCAGTTATTTCAACAATTGTCACCACCTTTGCGTGTTCAGCCATGTCAGCTATTCAGCCTTCCTTGAAGGACATGATACACGGACAGAGGGTCTCAGTGCTAAGGAAAACCCCTTCCTGTTGCAGCAGTGTTGCTGCTGCTGTGGTACAGCAAGAGGGGGGTGAAACTCACCTCCTGCAAGAGATCTGTGGCACCAATTTGTGTTGGTTTTCACCCACTGCAAGAAATCAATGAGGTGCAAGAGAAAAAGAAAGATGGCCCTCATTGGCATGAAGTTTTACAAGCATCCTTCTGCCATTTCAGCCAGCTTGCACATTTCGTAGCACTGCAAGTTTAAATGCCATGGGATAGATCTGTCTGGCAATAAATTCAGCCAAAGGCAATCTCTTAAAAAGCCATAATTATGTAAGGGTGTGCTTGCTCATTACAGTGAAGGATGGAAAATACAGTATGCATCACATAGTGTAATTCAAAATTGATTTCCTATCGTGACACATTTTACAGAGGCTATTCTGCACACTGTTTTTTGCCATGGTCCTTTTGCCAGGATTTTTCTTCCTTTTCATCTTCTCTTCTTTGCCCAGTGCAGGAGACCATTTCAAGGCAATGCCTTCATCTTTGCTGCACATTAAAAGCAACGATAAGGGAGGAGATCTGCTCCTATCCTGGCAGTTATCCATCACATTTTAAAACTCCTTGAACCAAAAAAGCACATCACTCATTTTATTTTGCTACTCATCAAAGAAGAGCTGGTTGCTAACAGCAAAAAGAGCCACTTGTGAAACATGCCAGCTCCTGGTCTCATCCTGCCAGTAGCTCTGTCATCTCAGCTCCCACCGACGCTCTGCTTCCTACAAGAATCGGGACCATGCAGGATTGGCCTCCCTTAGAGACTCAGATGGTGCTACAATTACATGTTTCTACTTTGAATACTGTATAAAAACCCTGTCAAAACACCCTCAGTCTTTCTTTCTGTTTATTTAGATTTTACCTTTTCAGTTGCTTCGAATTTGTTATAATTTTTGTGCTAATGCTGCTAAGTAGGCCTTTATATCCCAAAAATCACTTTAGTACCCGCACTGCTTGGCACCCTTGTCTGCAAACTCAACAGAGATGCCAAGGGCTATGGTGCAAACTGTATCTCCCACATGTGATCTCCTGTTGGATGCTGCCCTTGACGTTACTGTGCTGTACCTGTACAACTTCAGGGGTTTGTCAGGTTGGTGTTAAGTGCACGCCCAGCCATGGTCACACCTACACAAGGAAGGAGCTTCAGCCAGTGTTATACAGGTACAACCTACAAGACTGCAGTCCCTGTGGAAATAAATACAATGAGCTGCCCATAAGGAGGCCCTTGAATAAAGTCACCTGGTGCAAAATCCTGCTATGCCCATGCTAAAGCAAACAGCCATTGGGGCAGAGCAGCCTTGGGTGGCTCAAAGCCCTCTTTGCTCACTCCAAATCCCAACACCTTGGGGCTGGAAAGGCCATGGGCATCACTCAGTGATGATTTCTCTGTGTCACAGCCTTTCCTCGAGCCTGCCCTGTGAGGAGCTGTGTGCAAAACACACAGTCACACCCTCCTCAGTAAATCCAGGGCCCTTATATGCCCTTGCCTCCTACACAGCACACTTCAAACCCTTCCTGCAGGACCCTGGGGAAGCGGCTGGGTTCCCAGGCAGGGAAAGATCTGCCCCAGCTGGGCTCAGGCACTGCCCTGCTCCTTGTACCAGAACAGGGCTGCCAGGTCACGACTGAGGAGCTCATACAGACACTTGGGCTTCACCTGCTGCAAAGAGGCTGCAATTCCCCATCTTCAGAACTTGCATAAACCATTAAGAGATTATTAAATGCCTGGGGTCCCATGAAAATTGGACTTCCTATTATTTCTATTTTTAGAAATAATAATTGAACTATTACTACTTCTATTCTGTAAGACAGAAAGCTCACAAACTCAGCGGTTGGACTGGAGCAGCTCAGGAAAACAAAGCAGCCTGACAGCCATACAAAGCCTGTTGGGGTGCAGCTCTTGAAATCCTGCCCTGTGCTTGAGCTACAGAACCATACTTGGTCCCTTTTGTCTTCCCAAAATAGCAGCTAGCAGGGCTGGAGAAGAATCAATTCCCCAGTAAATCTCATGCAAATTGGAACCACACAAAAGAGGCTATTAAATTGCAATGGACATCGGCAGCACCACTCTCAGACCTGCATGACATGTTTCCAAAGAGGCTGATATTAATTAAAAATGGGTCTTGATTTATATATGTTTCTTTCCAGTGTGCTTTGTTATTTTAATCACTGAAATACTGGCCACTCATGACCCATTGCATTGTACAGTTTTATTCATAATTAATACATGCACATAATCTGTATTAAGTTACATAAAAAATAATAATGGAGTCTTACCATCAATATAAAACTACAAATTAGGTTTTGTTTGTAGTTTCAATTTGTCCAATAGCAATATTTAAACACAGCTGAAATTAACCAGCACAGATGTTAATCAGATAGGAGGTCTGCAGTACCTTTGTATGAGTAATACCACATGAAATAATTGAAATTTCACATTTATTCAACACTTTCCATCTCCAAGGGATCCCAGAGCCTATTAACAAGTACATCAGAACAGACGGATTTTGCAATATGCTGCCTTCCTGTGACAACTTCCTTCCACAGATTTCAGAGCACTTAACAAACAGTTATCAAGCCTTCAATGCCCTGTGTTGCTGCACAGCCAAGGGGATGGGCTCTGCTGAGGGCACCCAGCCCTGACATGGGGCAGAGGCAGCAGGTCACAAGAAAGGCACTGACTGCCCCAATTCAGCAAAGATTTCTATCGAATAAAGTACTTAATCATATGTTTAAGAGAGCTTTAATGGAGGTAAGCATGGCCTCAAGCATCCTGCTGAATGTGAGTGTGGGGAGAAAAAGAACCTGGGAAAAGTGTGGTGCAGAGTGTGAACACCAGTGGCTGGTGAAGGCAGCTCCTGCCTGCCAGCTCTTTGTCATAATTACTTCAGGTTACACGTGAATAATCTCAGTAAGTTATTTTAGCTGTGTTTTACATGTAATGAAAATAACTAAATACCCTCAGACCCATCATCATTTTTTCATAGATCCCCACATCTTTAACAGGTTTTGCAACTCAGCTTTCTTTTCCAACTGACAAATTTTCCAGCTGACACTTTCTAGCAGGGACTTCGTTTTAAATCAAGGATTGTTCTCCCAAACTGGCTGCACTGAATGCTTTTATTTAGCAGCACTGTCATGGATAGACACGGCTGGGTGAGGCAAGGAGACAATGTCCAACCCAACCACTCTCTGATAGATCGTTCCCAACTTAAGTTACCGTTGCACTGAGCTAAACGAAGGGCTCCGATGTATGGACACAGCTTTGGCAGCTTGCCACGGCAGCCTCTCTTTTAGGCATGAGGAGGAACTGACTAAATGAAATTCACTTTAATGCCCTAAAACTTCCTGTATCTGTAATAATGATTTTGTTTAAAAGATCATGATTTGGGGATCGTGATAAAAACAGGTATTTAGAGAAAAAGATTTTCACATAAGCTGTTTGTTACAACAACAAAATAACTTCAAGCTCTGTTCAGAAGCCTGAAAATCATATTGATTTGTGGACAACATAATAGTCATTGGATTTTTGTTTCTGAGGCACTAACTCAACACTGATTTTTCTCCCATCATGTTACAGGGGACACAATTCTGTTTAAGGTTTTAGCTGGAACACACTTTTTTTTTCTTTTCTGTGTTAGGAGTATAGGACCATAGTAAGAGGTCTGGGAGATTGTAGTAGACTGAAAAATTATTACCTTTATCCTTTAAGAAAATGAGAGCAGGGCCTGGGAAGGAATGCCTGATGAAGTCCATAAATGTCCATCAAGTGCTAAACTGAGGACCACAAAACCTTCCTCCTTCTCTCTAAGCTCTGTACTGACAGCAAACCATGTTATCAAGTGTAATCATTATTTCAGGGTAAGTTTTCTTTTTTTTTTTTTTTACTTTTTCTTCACAAAGGATGGAAGTCTATGGTTAATTCTTCACCTGCAGCCAGACTCAGCTGAACTCAGAAGAGGAACAATTACATTCTGTATTTTTCTGCCTATTATTAAGTGCTGGTTTCCAGTTTTGTTTAAATGCCAGTTATCAGGATTCAATTTACCTCCTCCGAGGGGGATGTCTGGTATCGTTCTGAGAGTAGTAACTGCAATATATTATGTTAATTGAGCTCTAATAAGCCTCACAGTGCTTTTGCTTCCAAACAGGAATGGAAATGTCATTTTTTAAACAGAGTGCACTAAGCAGCTGCCTATACCTGCACCACCTTATTTCCGAATCTGAGAATGTGGGGCAGCAGCACAGATTTCCTGGGCATTACAGAGAACATAAGGAAAACCCAAAAGGTCTAACTGTTATTAACACAGTCTTCTCTAAAGCCCAACCCTGTTTAGGAAACTGGAAATCCCACATGAAAAGTTCTTTTCATCGAGAAGGCCTCCCCTGTCAGCAGCCTCCAATAAACTTTAAATAATGAATTTTAAGGCTGTTGTCCCACGTAGCATCAATCTTAAAGACAAGGAGTCTCCAGCAGTGAATTTCTCTTTTGTTTAACTCTCAGCAGAACTGTATTTCATGCAATTAATGTCAGATGCTGCTTGTGCATTTTGATAATTTCATTTACTTACAGCACAAGAAACGACCATGACCACAAATCCACAGCATCTTTTGCACTCACTAAAATTTGGCAGTAAGCCTGCAGGGTTATGTAGGCTTTAGCAGACTGTCAGGGATAAACGAGGATTATACCAGTTACTCTAATTAATATTTTGTTATTAGACAGACTAGGGACAATGACCTTTAAAGACGAACAAGAAGAATTCCCTCCTGTGTCCAAAAGAGATGAATATATGCAATTGCATGCATTTGTCTTAGTATAGATTTTAAAACATCGTGGCCACATAGTTCTCATTTTGGCATGACAAAAAATAAATAGGAATGTTCTAACACTGCTTCAGTTTGAACCTTTGCACCTCAACAATCTCCTCCTACCACCTGCAAAACGAAACCCCCAGAATCTTCGTGATTTACACTGTTTTAATAAAGACAATGATACCTCGAGGTAACGTCTTCCTCCTTCTAGCACAGACTGCAGCTGTCAGCACAAGCAGGCAGCCCCGGGGAGGAGCAGTCCCATGTGCACGATGGGCCCCCAGCTGCAGGGGCACAGCTGCTGGAGGCCGGGGAGCCTCCAGCCTCCCAGCACATCTGCCCTGGCGCCCACCCTGCTGCCCCAACAGCTGGTGAGGCCGAGCAGAGCTGTGCCACAGGGTTCCACACCATCAAACCCTTTCAATTTTGGATTTTGCATCTGCAGTGATCAGCTGTTGGCATGAGGCCAGCTTCCAGCAGCACACCACTGATCACTGTACTGCTCATCCATGCAGACCTTTTTCCAAAAGCTGTTTCCCCCCACTAGGCCTATGTGCAGTTCTTCTAAAAAATGTTCTTCCTCTAATATCCCAAGCCAACCCTCACCTTGCTTGACACAGTGAAACGACACTTTTCCAGGGGTTTTCTTATCACACAACTGGAGCAAGCTTCCAAGAAGTTTCCTGTTCTAAAGCAAACTAGCTTACAGTTTTATGGTTCACTCTTAACCATTTAAAAAATAATAAAAATATGTTGTCTGGTCCTTCACTTTTCTCAGAAATCCTTCTGGGGACAAAACTCTGAAACTTGTCCGTTTACGGTTCACCAACCCATTGCACATTCATTGCACAAACAGTGAAGGGGGGCTTCCCTTCCACACCTGGAAGGCATTATTTAAAAAGATAAAGGTAAAAATCTCACTAGGGCACTACAACTTTTAGAAAAGTAGAACCATTTCATCTTTCCCCATGGAGATCCCAAGCCAAAAGCTCTACTGGTACAAACTTTCCACCTATATTAATTTAAGAGCTTTTATCCGAGTAATAGTCAAACCTGGACACATCTGAAGTGTGGCAGCTCTAGTCCTGCTTCAGTGTTGGTTTGACCTTGCTCCAAATCAGAGGGGCAGCAATGAACCCACAAGCATCAAAGCACACTCATTAACTTCCTGCTGAAGGTAAGAACATGCTCAAGCACTTTGCTGAACTAAGTCTGTAATGATCAACCCAATGGAAGGAGGGAAACTGCACACCTCAGCAAGGGGGATGATGGTGTTCACTGGGAAGAAAAATGTCCTCAAAATCCTGCCTTGCTCCAGCAAAGCCATGCTCATGCAACAGCTGACCAAAGCTAGGATGTTTTCTGCGCGGCTGGGGCTGTATGGTGGCATCTCATTTGCAGGAATACACAGTTCTTCTCTTAATGAATCAAAGTTACTTGTCTTAATAAATAAATTGTTTGGTGTCAAAGTTTTACTGGGCACTGGGAATGTTGCCCCTTCTTCTACACAGCACGCCCAAGTGCTAACACATCTTACCTTGCAGCCAGATTTTAGAGATACAAGCTGTTGTTAAAATAATTTAATTTATTATGTAGCACACTCATTTAGAAATCACCATTGACTTTTTAAAACCACAAGGGGAAGTAATCAGATTTAGTAGGTAGCAAAGCTTCTCACTGATGGTGTGGAGTCCAGGTTTTCAACACCCTCTATACAGAAAGTTGCAGAAAAACAAAAAGAACTTTTCCTTCTCACCAGGCACAAAAATAAATAAAACAAAATCAACATTTCACCGAACGCATGAAATTAAATACGTGTTTGCTGGCATGTGCTGTGAGGGTGTCACTCAGGAGAGCATTTAAACGCATATGCTTGTACTTAATGAGTTATATAAGTCTTAGGAGTAGGTTTAACTTCGAGCATGTGTGTCTGTGTTTTGTTGCACAGGGGAGGTGTGGTAAACCAGAGCCTCAGGAGCTGAAGAACCCCGGGGGAACAGGGCTCAGCAGTGAGGAAAGCCAAGCATGCCTTGCTCCTGGAGAGCTGCTTGGCATTTTTCATGGCTCATCCCTCGTGTTTCATAGGAAACATGCACATTAGTGAGCTTCAGCCGTGCTTGCCAAAAACAGTCTGCTGTGGCCATGTGGTGGTTCTCGCTCTGCGAGGAACAGCAGCCGATACCTCCTTGTCTTGCAATAACTCTTACCCCCCTAAATCAAGTTGACTTCAATACATAAATCTCCATTTTTTCATGTCTGTGGACAGGTTAGCAGATGTTTTCAACATCCAGGCTGAAACCGTAAATGATGAGACAAATTTGGACCTCTGGAGCTTCGTGGGAGGCTTGATGTGGGAGAGGATCTGTCTTCACCTGAGCCTGTACTGCTGCCCCAACACATCTGCAGCCAGGGGGAGAGGAAGCCTGAACCCGAGGGGGCAGGGGGGATGCCACAAAGGATATACCCCCAACTCCCCTGCACCCATTCTTTACTTATGGGCTGTCTCCTTGGATGTCGGATTAGATAGGGAAAGCAAAAAAAAAACAAAACACCACAATAGTGACCTCAGTTTTACTTTAAAAATAAGTGAAAAATTAATTGTTCTTTTTAAAGGATGATCCATGTAAGTAAAAAGAGTAAATTCCTAAGAGATTATTTAAGGCTTCTGTGTAGTCAGCTTTCCCTGCATGATCCCAGCATAAAGTAAAAACTTCACACTGTGTGGATCCCTCCAAGTAAACCTTCTGTCCTGGATGATGTTTGTCACTCAGGTGCACAGAACTGCTTTTCACAGAGCACTTGCACATGGAGGCCCAGACAAAAATCAGGAGCCAGCACAGACACTGGCATGCAAACACACAGAAAAGCCTGAGGAAGAGCTGGCAATTGTAAATACCCCCCAGCCAGAGAAGGGCAGGACTGGAGGGGCCACAGCAGCGCTGCCAACGCTGGCTGCTCAGAGATGGCAGGGGCACAGAGGGACGAGGCATCCTCCTCCTGCCTCCGGATGGAAGCATCTTCATTTTTCATCTTGGTTGTTTTTTCCAAAGAGTTTTGTCCAACCAGAAGTTCTTCAGTCTGGACACAGACAAGGAAAGCCCTGGATGGGCACTAGAGACGGCCTTGCAACCCCCAGCAGGGGACCAGCAGGGGACCAGCTTGTTGTTCTTTGTAGCTTTTATTGCAGGATGGTAATGAAGTGGGGGGACATTTTCTGCTCATTAAGTGGCAGAGGCAGTGGGACCACTGCTGTACTCCATCCATGCACGCACGGCACTGGGCAGCTACTGAATGACACAACGCTCCCTCATTAGGGAAAGGGTCAACAAATGCGTCTGTCATCCTTCTGTTACTATTTCCAAATGAACTCAATTAAGTTAATTAATTTTTTTAGTGCAAGAAAAATGCCAAGGAAGAGAGTGGAACATTAAATGAGAATAAAAATAAAAGATCGCTCCTCCTTCTCGAACCCAGATCTCAATATTGTTTGCTTTTAAATGAAAATAATTTTCAAAACATTAAATTACACAAAGAAAATCACTAAGTGTTTTTCTCTGTGGCTGCTTAATTTGAAAAGTCACACCCACACTTCTCCCCACAACCAAGTATGATTAATGCAAAGCAACTTTCCTAAAGACGAATTACTGTCACACGTTTGTAATCTCAATCAATTATGGATACGTCAAAAAATACAATGAGCTTACACTTAATTACAAGAGTTTAAAGGAAAGGTTATGTGCTTTGGTTATACAAAGATATGGGCATATAATTTTCATCAGGACAAGACCTTCTTTTGAGGGAATCTGGTAGGTAATTTACATATAAAGAAACAATTTCATAATTTATTATTTCATGTTTGTGTCCTCATGGCGTCTTTAAAATCATTTAATATGCTAATTCATTAACAGTTTTGTCCATGTGTCTGTATGTTTTGCCTAACATACAGCTTTTTAGAATGTGGAGAAAGAAGAAAAGCTTTCCAGTTCTTGTAATCTGCCATAGATTTCAGTTAGAGAAGAAAAAGGCAGACAAACAGTAATAAGGTAGATATACAATAAATCTTTAAATAGGATTCATTACATTATTTCCATTTCATTTCTGTTTCATCCTTTTTTGTATTAATTATTTGATGATCGCACCATGGAAAACCAAACAAACTTGCTTTTTCCATTTTGAAGAAATTACAGAATGAGAGAACTTCAGTGCATGAAAGACATGTCCTCCAGGAAAAAAAAATTGTATTTTTTTAAATTGACGCATTAATAGAACCACAACAACAGGAGACGCTGCCTTCTGTTTGTAAACTGGATGTAGTTATCTTGCTAATAGAGGCATGGATGCATCTGGAACTTCTTCAAGAAGTTCAATCAAGAGGAAACATTTTAGCCAAGAAGCAGATGTATTACATGCACAGTGACAACACAAGATCCCTTTTCACAGAAGTTTCACTGCGGCATGCTCTGTATGAAAATCAGGCTGAAAAGATATTCAATAAACTTTTCAGGCTGGTCAGAAGTTGTGTAAGATTTCAACTCTCAGGACAGAAACTGAGTGACCTCAAGTGGAAAAAAAGCCTTGCTTCCACTTGCTAACACACCTTTTTGCAACCATTACAAAATTAGTATCATCTCTACTCTGTTGTATATGTTTAAAGTCAGTATCTTCATCATCTCTGATACTAATTTCACCTCATGCTTTGCTCCCTTTAATGTCTAACCACCACTCTTTTTGCTGAGAGATAGTTAACCACAATTATCCTCCATCTGGATGCAATGGAGTCAGCCACAGTAAGACTGAAGATGTTTTTTATCTTTTTGTTCCAGGTCTCTCAAAACAGTCACTGAATGAGCTCTTATAAGACTCCTACAATGCACTTAAGGAGCATTATTGGATTGTTTCAGTCTTAGAAAAAGACGTGTAAGAAATCCTCCC
This sequence comes from Oxylabes madagascariensis, assembly GCA_013400675.1. Classification (NCBI taxonomy): domain Eukaryota; kingdom Metazoa; phylum Chordata; class Aves; order Passeriformes; family Timaliidae; genus Oxylabes; species Oxylabes madagascariensis. The sequence continues at coordinate 17,324 of VYZR01057057.1, forward strand.
TTTAGAAGTGGCTTCTAGTTTGATGCTTTGAGGCTCTGAATTGCCCCTGGAGACTCCAGTGAGTTCATACAGATCACCTAAGCTAGTGATTGAAGTACTCGGATCAAATGCATAAAAGTGGGATGTGAGTATTCCCTGCAGGAGATGGAGTTTCAAAGGTACTGCTTAGCATTGTAGAAGTTTATCCAGGTGATATCGTCAAATAAATCAGGAAAAGCAGACAGTGTTTACATGGGCACACCTAAACCATCATGTCTGGGAAATTTTTCCCACTCTGGATGTATGCTCTGGCCACGTCCCAACTTAACATCAGGGAAAGTGCTAAGTCCCACTGTCTCCTCTCCAGGTCCTGTGCTCAATGGATGAAAACCAAGATAATTAATGAAACCCAAGTTATTCTTTAACACATTGAACAACTGGGACTTAGCACAGCCTTCTGTGCTTTGGAGCCAAATAAATCATTTGGGACTCCTGATTCATGGGAAGTTGAAAGCACTCGGCACCCAGGAAGCTTATAAAGGTCTTTAATGACCAAACTGCCTTTGCTCTGCCATTTTGCAACCTTATCCCCTAAAAGACACATTATTATTGTTGTTGTTGTTGTTGTTGTTATTGTTGTTGTTATTTTTGTTCTTGTTGTTGTTACCTGTGACCCTTATTTAAGGATCAAACTTCTGGTGTCTGGTAAGGGCTGCAGCTCCTTCCTTTTACACACAGAAGCTCACAGGAGATCTCAGCAAGTGGCTGTGCCCTGTGCCAGCAATAGCCTGACAGCCAAGACAGGCTCTGGTTCTCAGGCACTTTTGTTTTCTCGTTTGGACAGGGGATGAGGCCGGTGCCAAAGTGCCTGGTTCATCCAGGAAACACTCCATTACAAGCCCCTAATGCTGCCCATTGCAAGGTCAGCCTTTTGTCTCACCGTTCAATACTTTCCTGGCAATTGATGCCCCCATCCATAGCGTGGCTGGTAATAAGCAAAGCACCCCTCCAGCAGCTCTTTATGCTGCCCACCTACAGCCTGATACCATTCACAAAAGCTTCCCTGTATGTAAGCTTAATGGATAAAGCAATCAATGCAAAACAAATCAGACGCTGCCCAATGTTTTTCCTTCAGGAAGTAGAATCTGAATCTTAGGCTTTTGTCTGAGCTGCTCCCGAGTTCGAGGATAACTAAACAAAATATGGATATTTACATTAGCCACAACACCTCTAACATAATTATAACATGGGAGTAATTTCCTCAGCTAAGTTCATTGCCTAGCAAAAAGAATCTCACTGGTGAAAACCAATGTAGTGATGTAGTGCTGCAGACCATCAGAGGAACATGGGGCAGCCCTTGAAACCAGTATTTCAGGTGTCAGATCTCACTTTATGCCAAGCCAGGGAAGCACAGATCAAGAATTCAGAGTTCTGGCAAAACTGCCTTTCAGTATCTGTTAAGAAAGAGATGAAGACAAACATCTACACGCACTTGCTTGCGATCGTGGTTCTCCTTAGGCTTTCATTCCATCAGTAAAAATAGAAAAGGGGCTGCAAGCCAGGTTTTTGTTGGAAATTCTGGGTTGTTTTGATCTACCTGTTGCAGAGAACTAGAGTATGTTGCCAGTTATTCATGTTTTAATGTACTTCAGGTATTTCATGTTTTAATGCTGCGTTTCACCAGGAACATATTCTCCACAAAGGAAAAAGGGTGGAAAGATGAGGTGAGCTTGAGAAACTCAAGAATACCAAGTCCTCAAATACCTGTAAGAGTAGCACCACGACACTGTGTGATCAAGGACCGTGGTTTTTTGCATATTTCTCTGTAGACACCCAGTATGTCATTGAAATCTGGTACAATGCTAATAAACCATTTCATATTTTTTCATTCATAAGATTCTCACTCCAGAATTTTCACCCTGCTTTACCCTGCAACACACAACAAGGTTACAATCACCAGGAGACATTGAGAAGTTCAGTTTTCTGTCTCATTCAAAATCATGAACATGTACAAAATCCTGCACTGAGGACAAACCTGGCGATGCCTTGCAGCCAGACAGACCCAATGGTCAGCTCCCCTCTGCTCCCCACTACATTGCTGCACCTCTGTATGCTCTTTGGGAAGTTCTGACACCCCTGTATTTCTCTCTCAAAACTTCTCCTTGCCTCCTCTGTTTGGTCTGAAAGTTTTTCAAAGCAGAAACTGCTTACGCCAGAATTGGGCTGCACTCTCATTACCAAAAATGACCAAGACATGTTTGCAGCTTTGACACCCATTTCTCTGCAACGTAAAGCTTTTTCTTGTTAAGATTTAGATAGTGACTACAAACCACATGCTGAACAGGACTGAAACACTTAGAAAATCTGCTGGTGCAATGGGAGATTAGCCCAGAGCAGGCATTATCCTCAGCACAAATGTGTGAGCCCGGCAGGGCAACGGAGGAGGCAGGAGCTGTGTTTTGTGGAGAGTGCAAGTTATAACCTTACTGATTTATGGGACACTAACTGCCTTGCAAGGCAATAATGACTTTCCACAGAGGTCATCACAAATTCTGTTTGTCAGTCTGCTTTGAGCAAATCCCATTAAGAAATAGGTGTCTGCAATGTTTATTAAGAAAACCATGAGTGACATGACAGAGCTATAACATTACAATCTCAGTTCTACTGGATGGCCTGTAAATACAGGGAACTTGATGAAGCAGGTATTCCCAAGAGAGGAATACTAATTAAAATAGAGAGAGATGCACTGATAAACTGGCACATTTGTGTGCTTTGCACTGCTTGAATTACTTCCACATGAGCACACTTTATACTTTCCTTTCCATACATCAAACTCTGAGCCTAGATTTTACCTCCTTATCTCTGGCCATCTAGCACATAAGAAAGATTTATAGCATGTTACANGGAAAAGGTGAGCAGAAGTGGGGTCCTGTCTGCACCATGGAGCAGAGACTCTCTGTTCTCTGTCAGGAAAACTTTTCTGCCTCAGGTGTTCAGGATCTGTGGGCCACACACCACACAGAGCCCAACTGATCCAACACAAACAAACAAATGTGCACCAAGGTGGCCTAAACATCTGCTATGACCATTTATCCAGATCTNGTGTATAAACTTGAAGTACCAAAGCAAAAGAAGGCCAGAACTCCATACCAACTTCAAAGTTGCTTTTTTGTTCCTATTGTGTTGTTTTAAAGCAATCAAAATATTTTATGCCATCAAGTGTACACATTAAATATGTCCTTTAAAACCTTCTACAAGAAAATTGTCGGTCATTGCAGAGCACCACTACAGACATGACTTGCCACACATTCAACACGTTATCATGACAGAGGGATTTCAAGGGATGCCCTGACTATGCACACCTGTGAAGAAGCACAAGGAAGTACAATAGGTCACTTCATGCCACCACAGGAATTCAGTATTACAGGTCAATTGTGTAATATTAAGATACTTCATTATTAGATTCCTACACATTCCTCTACTGGATCACA
>VYZR01057057.1:39107-61141 GCA_013400675.1 Oxylabes madagascariensis
CGGGACAGTACGGGACGGCAAGGACAGCAGCGCTGGGCAGGACAGGATACAACAGGACAGGACAGGACAGGAGGAAACACAAGTTACTGGCCATGCTGTTACAGATCACAGTAACATCAAAGACTAAAAGTTCAAATAGCAAAAAGAAAATATAATACAGGTCACAATAAGAGAGGTCTTTATAATAAAAATGTAGGTAGCTTCAGTTTATGCCATGCACAACTACATTAAATGATAGTGATTTATGCTTTTTAAACAAAAGAAATAAGTATTTTGATTAGGCTTGTGGGGGAGGGAGTACAGGGCTTTGTATTTAAAGCTTCATTTTTACCAGGGAAAATTACTGACTGCTGCATGTGGCAGCATTCAGCTTCTTTCCCTTCCTCGAGCAGGGCACCCAGCTTGCCTCGGGAATCCAAACCCGGCAGGACGCCTTTCTGACTTCTCCCTCCTGAGTAGCCGTGGGTGTATCTACTGACATTAACCAGCGTGAGATCATCTCAAGGAAGAAAAGCCCCATATGAAAAGGTTTCACTGCAAAAGGAGGAAAAGTCTTTAAAGGGAAAACTACACAGCATGCTGCTCCAGAAGCCAAGTTGAACTTTCATTTTAGATCTGAGCATTCTGTAAGAGCAGAGGGCTCATCTATTTCCTACAGTAAATTATTCTTCCTCAGCTATATTTCTGTACACTTTAGATTTTTATATAAACTCCTATAGAAAAAGAAATCACAGCAATTATAGTCCTGGCAATTATGTAGACTCTTTTTGCTAGATGCCAGAAATTGAATTGTTACCAGGGAAAAAAGCACTGTGCCCTGAGAGAAATGGGGCAATGAATTCCCATCATGCAAAGATGATGAACTGCTCTCCAGGTAATCAAAACCTGAAAACATTTTCAGGCAGAATCTAAGGAAAAGAAAAGCAGAACCAAAAAGCAGCAAACCCCAAAGGTCTTAAATCCAGCTAAGAAGTTTAGCCTGCAAATTAAGCCAGGGAAAAATCTTTAGCAGAGAAATAATGCTGTGCCAACATCGAAAAAGTACAAGCAGAGAGTTAGGACAACTATAAACTCTAGAGTTTGACATCAACCACAGGGAGATGAATGTAAAAGTTAATACAAAATGCAATTGATAAAGATGAATATGGTCAATACCTCAGTGCATACTTCAATCACTGAACTATCTTGTCAAACAAACCTGACTTGATTCTTTAATGAACCGGCAAAATGTGTCTGCTTAAGTCTGGTTGTATTGGCAGAGTACACTTATCTATTTATAGAATTTTAAAATTAGTCTGGTGCAACACCCCTATTAAAAATTAGCATGATTGTTTACCAAGGAAGCGTGCATTAAATTAACTCAGACCTGGCCAACTGAGATCTCAAACTGCACATGAAGGATGGGTGTTTGCGGAGGTTTTTTCAGGAATTATTATTATTATTATGCTTGAAGCCACTGAACATTTTCACCACTGTTCAGGAGGCAAAAGTAACTTTGCTACTACTGTAATGCCTGATTGATACAAGGCCTGGTAAAGCAGCAAAGAGTGATGAAGGCAGGACAGTCTAGTACAGCAGCAATCTGGGTTGCTTGGGAATCCGTTCCAAAGCCATGTATTTTTGCAAAGCAAGGTGAAAAATTATACAAGAAACAAAGGGCAAAGGAAAGTGGGACTTGTCTCTGGAAGGCAGCAAGTCTGAAGGAATTTAGGTTAATGAGCTACAGCAGCTGAACCCAAGTTCTTCATGCAGTGATGTTACAAAAGGGATCTGCAAACAGAGGACTGATAAAGGAGAAGAACTGGAAAACTACTGTAAATTATAATCACTATTGCCATAGTGAGATGTGAAAGTGATGCAAAAACTGCCATTAAAAAATCCAAGTATAGAAAACAAAATCTAAAATGAGATTTAAAAAAACTTAATTTACATAGTTTACCAGCAATAAGGCATCTGACTGCATCACAGGATCTGTCTACTTCAAGTTTTAGAAAAAAAATCAGATGAGAAAGGCTATATAAAGAGTATGACCAACCATATGTTTGATTCTAGGAAGACCTGTGTCAGTTCTCCAGTTGTCACAATCTTTGTAACAAACAAAATTTTGTTCCAGAAAACAAACAAAAACAAACAAACAAACAAACCCCAAACAAACAAACAAAACCCCAAAAAACACCAACCCCCCCCCCAAAAAAAAACAAAAACAAAACACTCAACAAAAAGCCATAGGGGGGAAAAAAAGCCAAATTAACTCAATTGCTAAGCCTCAGATGGTTTATATTTTCCTTTAAAAAGCTGTGCACTCAGCATGATGGTCAACCCTGACCCACAGTCCCCTACTTAACCCAGCACACAGCAGCAAAGCTCGGTGGTGTGACCCACTCTTTGTCACACAGCAGATGCCCTGATGTCCTATTGCGAACTCGGTGCACTCCTGCAATTCAGGCCTGGATCCCTCACCTGGGCAGCACCCACCTGCCCTTCAGTTGGTGAAGGCTCAATGAATTTGAACCATTCAACTGAAAGACAAAAAGAGGGAAAGGAATGGAGATTTTTCAAATACAGGTATATATATGGAAGGGCTAAAAAAGGAGGAAAGGAAAATGCTTCTAAATTAAGAATATTTTCCATGGTCTTTTGATAGGTAGAATTAACATCTCCACAAATAGGACAAGCAGGTCATCAAGGAGCTAGGACATGCTACTCTCTGAACACCCTGTCAGGTGCCTTAACTGTCTGTCACAACAAAAATGGGTTACAAGATCCAGAAATAAATCATTATTTGTGGATACCAGACCATGGCGTCTCAGACAGACCATGGAGTCAGTTCATGGGTCTGTTCTGTATTATGTTCAATTAATTTCATGTTTAGCTTAATAGCATCTTTGCGCAGTTATTGTATAATAGTAACAGAGGGCAGCCCATCTGCGTGCTCAGCGTTCATATATAATGTCTCAGGGGTCAGTCAGGCTGCACTCCAAGCCCAAGACCAGCCAGGGCAGCACATCCCCTGTGTCTGCTGCCCCCCATCACACCTCCAGCCCCACAACCACCACACAGCAGGGCAATAAAAACCAGACCTCTGGGCTGCTCTCCTGAGCTTCTCACAACTGGCCCAAAGTGACACTCTGTATATATGCACAGCTGAAAAATTTGCACACATTTAAGCCGCTAAGTACTAGGTATGTTGTTACACAAAATATTCACTGACCTCTTGCTGAATGTATTTTAATTGAAGTAATTACTCACTCAGCTCCAGCTGCTGGAACTCCAACCTGATATGTCTGAAAGTAAATAGCTTTTCAGATTGGTTGCTCAGAAGGCTGGAAAGTATCTGCAAACTGATATGCAGCTGGGAAAGAAGTCTTCCCAAGACCCATCTGTTTGCATGGTTTCTCTCAACAATTTATCAATAAGTTTTTAATGCTCTTATCAATGAGTTCCTATCAGGTTAACAGCCTGAAGTGGGGATGAAAAGCATAGCCAGGGAGAGGCTTATGCTTTGTTGATTTACAGTTGACTCCAAACTCTAACATTCTCTTGCTTTCATCAAAGTGTAAACTGAGTTTGAACTTTCAAGGTAGAAAGTGTGCTTCTGGAGTTTCCTGGTGAGGATTTTTTCTCATTAATTAATCATTTTGTTAAAGGCTCAGATTTTCTAAAGCAATTGGCAAAGTTTCCACTAATTTGACTTGGAATGATTTCATCCTAACCTTAATACTGTTTGTGCTTCCCTAGAAATAATATGGTGTCACAAAAGAGCATTTTTTTGCCCCTCCAATCTCTGAAACAGCCTTATGCTAATGCTAGATCAAGCTACTTGAAGGGTAAAATAATGTGTAGGTATCCAAGTTCAGTAACATTGCCCTGCTCCTGTAGCTGAAATAAGAGTTTCCAGAAATATCCTCATTAATGAGAATATTTCAGTGTAGTGAAAAGTGGGTCTGGATGACACAAGGGCTAAATGCCATTTCTCTAGAAAAAGCACAGTGTTACCACTCAGATTAGAACAGAGGGAAAAATATTTTAATCCTTTTAAAGATTATCCAAGATGGTAAAAAAAATTACCCAAACAGTTAAGGCAAGTCAAGGTCAGAGTCAGGGAAAAAACCCAACCAACTGACAGATTTACTGCTTCCCAGCCTCATGCTCTAATGAAATACAATCAACACTGGCATTAACAATGCCCATTTCTTGTGGGATTCTGTCTTGTGGATGAGTTCCCTGGGGTGTAAGAAGCATTTTGATCCAAAGCCTTCTCTACAACACAGCTTTCAGAACCACCCTTTACAATAGGACTTCTCTATAGTCTAATAATGATGTAACTCAATTCATACTCAGTCTTTTCCCTCTGGGCTCAAAAATTACCCAGAGAACTGTCAGTATATCTCAATCACCACAGTGGCGGTGGTCTTTCAGAAACTGTGCTAAGGAACAAACTGAATTTGTTCAGTTGCTTATCAAAATGTTTTGCAAAGCCTTTTGTACATCTTCTGCTCTGTAAAGATATCACAGTTTGCACACCCCATCCCAGGTATTTCTAAACATGCCAGAGGTTTAGCTGAGCTGATTATGCTTTGTGATTAGCTAACCAGGACTATATAAACAACTGAAAACTTAAACTTTCAGAAGATCTCTGTCTAGCAATTGATACCAGATCCATCACTAGGGATGATGGTTCTTAACAGTGTTTGGTAGTCTAGTAACAACAGAAGAATTAAAAGATCTGTTTAGTTATTCAGTCAGAATTCCTAGCATTGTTTACAACACAAATGAACTTATTTATACATTAATTACATTCAATTTTAAAAATTTAAACCCATGGCATTGCAGGAGAGATTTACAATGCAAATGACCAAGGCAAAAAGACTGTTTAGAGAAGGCAGAAAATTAATTACAAAGACTTACGCAGTTAATAATGGCTTTGCTCGTAATACTATCGTGTTTCTTTTTCATAAGTTAAAGCTGGAAACTGATTGTCATTATCAGAGAGGCCTCAGCTCTGTTGATTTTGTTAGACCTCTGGCAATTGCACTGTTACAGGTTAATGAAGGGAGAAAATTACTCAGTTTCACATCATAAATAAAAATCTAATCTGACACTTTTTAATGCACAGTGAACCCCTCTGGAAGTCATGAAGTCCCTTTGTCATGAAGAAATCTCCCCTACTAAGAGTACACCCTAAAATTGCTCTACATCTATAGAGTATATGTTGAGTCCCCCCTCGTTAGGCAACTGTTCTTTGTTAGTCTCCAGAAGGATCTATTAAGACAGTGACTCCCACAATTGTCCCTGTAGGCACCAGGAGTAATTTCTAAAGATTATTTCCCCTTTAGAGTCAGACAAGTAATAGTTCAAGTAAGAAAGGAGATATTTGAAGTAAGCTGTATGAGGGACAGAACATAAAAGTTTCTTTAAATAAACATAACCAGTGCTACTTAGACACTGCAGACTGCAGGAGATGGCACGAAAACGAGGAGAGAGATAGGAGAGAGTTTATGTATCAGCCACGTAAATAACAGTCACAAAGTCATCATAAAAATAAACCACTTTCAGCTCTGTAATCTCTCCCACCCAGCATTTCTCTGTGGAGAAGAGAGGGCCTCTCGCTGGAAGGTGCAAGGCTGCAAATCCCCTCCGAGGACTCAGAGCTGAACACAAAGAACTGCCCAAGGCAGACACCCAGTGCTGGCCACAGCCACCCTGTCCTGGAGCTGAGCCATGGCCTCCCCACCGCCCACCACCCCAAGCACACCCAACCTTGGGCGTCTCCAGAGGGTTTCCCAGCAGCCCACTGCGAGTTGCCCACCTACCACCTTGGCTTTAACTCCATGTGCACGAGGAACTGCAGTGTTCACAGGTCCCACCTTTCCTGTCTCAGTCTGCCTCCCTGCCTCACACTCCGCAGCTGCTATCAAAGAAAAATCCTGCAAGTTCCCTCGTCACCCGGACACTGGCACAGAGATGTTCCCCATTTACACTGACCTCTCCAAAAGCCTTCGTTTTTTTTTCCAAAATCAGAATATACATTTCACTTAACCATTTTTTGTAGGGCTGCTTTGTCCCTTTAGGTTAGGCTGGGTGACTTCTCAGTGTCCCGACTCAGATGCGTATTTTATTTTTGTATTTTCTAAGTTGTGAAATACCTGAGGAAGGGACTACTGTAATACTTGCATCTCATACAGTGTTGAGAATATTATGAGTGCTTAACAAATATACAGCACATCCACATACATGAGAGAACACAAACAGAGGAACCAAGATGAAAATGTTGCTTCTAGCAAGCAAATGAGATATAGTAGAGCAGAGCATTGCATTTCTCATGCTCTATCCACTGTGTGTCTCCAAGCTTACTTTGGCATACAATTAGCACTTTTTAGGGGTTCTTTGCTGGCATTAGCAGGTTTTCAATGAATATAAAATGAGGGACAAATACTCCACGTTGAAATAATATGTGGCACTGTACTCAGTGTCAAATTCTAAGAGACATCTTGTCAACAATACTGGATATAAATTTAAAGGTATCTCATCTAAGAGACAGTACAGTCTTTTCACAGGGCAACAATTAAAACATATATAAATCTATTCTAAACATTCAGTTCAGCCCTTTGATTTCAAGAATTCAGATTTCCCAAAACAAAGAAATTCTGCAAGATCTGTTTTGTGTACACCAGTGGAAGCAACACATCTGTTAATGCTAAGAAGTTTAGCTAAGCACATTCAGAACAGATTTGCTGCACAATGTTAGTGGCACTGAACCTGAAAGCAGTCATTAGACAAAGAATTTATTCTTGTGGTAACCCCAAGCAAGAGTCACCATCCAGCCAATTTAATATCAACAGCAGTAATTTCAACAATATGATATTTAACCACAATCCTAATATGGCTCAATCTGAAAGCAACACAATATCAGCATTTGAAAGAATGCATCCCCAGCAACATCTGAAGAGGGAGGAAAGATCCAAGGCCACAGTGGCTTTTTCATGGAGTTGAGTACACAGCTCTTGCTTGAACTTTTTTCTTAATTGAGGTTGCAAAAGAGTAAGCTGAGGGCTGAACCCAAATACCGTTTTGGTCGGCAGCAGTGTTCAGAGGACAGTAACAAAGGACAAGTTCTTTGTTTTCGTACTGTCTGGATACAGCACTCCACCCCAGCCTGTGCATACAACAAACACGCAGGTACCCACCAACCCTTTACAGCTTACAGTGCTTTACAGTGCTTACCCCTAAATGCATCATCAAAGGAGACCACAAAGCCCATAGATAAACCCTTTTTTTCCTCTTACAATTCTGTCACTTGCTCCCCTCCTCTCTTCTCCAGCAAATTCCCCCTCCTCAGAGACAAATTCCCTTCCATTCCTGCTCCCCTGAACATGTCCACCAATGTAAAATATTTTCTTTTTGCTCTCATGACCCCTAAGCAACCCTGACTCAGTGAAGCCCAGACTCCAGCCCCTGGGCCAGACGCAGTTTTTCATGACAAACCATTTGGCCTTGAAACTTTCCTGTGGCTTTTGGGAGGGAAGATGTAAGTTCAAAAAAGTTCAAATTGTTCAAATTCTGACCCAAACTGACAATGGCTCTATGAGACTGTCCTTATGAATCCTATCCTTGTGTCAATGTATTCATTGTGTGTCTTACTGGGCTACATGATTGGATCTTTCTGCAACACATTAGGTGAAATTCTGTTTCAACCAAGATCAAGTTAGTTTTACAACGAATTTCAATGGAGAGCATTGCAATCATTAAGGAAAAGAAGTAAACATAAAAACTGGTAAAAATGTCCATTTCTCAATATCTGCTGCAAACAAAGCTTGCTATGAAACTATTCCACCCAACAGATTGAAAACAAGGGGACAAATGTAACATCCTGAAATAAAATAGCACTACTGCTTTTGTAACATGTTTCATATGCACTTCCGTCTCAATAAGCAGAGAGGAAATAAATATAAAGACACCTAAAAAGGCAAAAGAATATTAAAAAGTTTTTTTCTTTTAAAGTACAGAAATTTGCACATCTAGAGATTATTGGTCTGATCTTTATTAGTTTCCATGCTCTTACAAGTCCCTATGTTCTCCCCACCATAACACTGAAGAAACACTGTTTCATAGCTGGAATTTCCTTGTAGCATTCTTTGCCTCCTGAACTTTATTGTACTTTTGGAAAAGATAATCTCAAGATGTCACAAACAACAGACATGTAAGAATTCCTACTGATAGCTCCTTGACTAATTGCCACGAATGCATCTGCCATACCAGCAGGGTTTTCTCTTGGTGTCAGCATCTATTTCTCCTCCAAACCTCAGTAAAATAAGGAAGTTTTGCTGCTGAGCTATACACTTCTACCAGTTTTTTCTGTACTACCTGTGGATAACTTTAAAGGCCTAAAGAATTTCAATAAATTAAATAGGGTAAGTAGGCACAAGTTCTCACGAAGGATCAGATAACTTTAGGGCATTAGGAGAGAAAATAAGACTTAATCAATGTTTCTGTAGAGGGTGTCTTGTTCCCTTATCACTTGTAAGAAAACAAATGTACTGGTCTTTATAAATCTTAGATCTTACAGGCTCCAGGAGCTGGTTGTGACTAAGCATTCCCATCTGTCAGCACAGTTGCCTTGACTTAGCATTATCTAACCTCTGATGACACAAATTAAATACACCCACTTCTCATTCAAACAGCGAACAGAGCTCTTATCAGACAACTCGCTCTAAGCAAACTGATTTAGAGAAGTGCATCACTACGAAGAAGTTTTCCACTTGCTGGATGTTTTCAGTAACTTCAGCGTCACTGTATACAATCAGCTATCCTTTACCAGACTCCAACTGTATTGTCTGAAGCAAAAGGGTTACTGTGCTGTGACCAAAACAGCTTCTAGTTATCTACTCTAAGTCATTCTCTTAAAATTTCCTTTTTTTCTCATGCATATACATACACATTTTTGAAGTTTCCCATAGCTGATTCGGAGCCAAGAACACAATCTTCATTTCTATCACAGATTAGTTGAAAGGTAGTAAACAAGCATGCTCCTCTGATAGATTTCTTGAGAAAAAAAGGAAAAAACAGAACACTTCAACCCCCAGAATTCATAACCAAGTGTTAGTTTCAAACATCACAAAGACGTATTTTAACTTTTAACAGTTCTTGTCTTCATTTCTCTGCAGCTGTCATCAAAAGAGGACACAGAGGAATTAAAAACCCACTTCACAGACAGACCATGGGCTTTGCAGTCATGAGCACCCTGCGAATACCAGGCACTCATCCTGGGAGATGCTGCTCCTCTGAACAGCCTGTGCAGAGCTCTACATGTGCCACAAGCTGTCTGGTAAAAAAGGATGCCTCCAAAATGCAAGTTGAGCTGGGCTTAGATTACCTTATGCTGACATAGATATGAGGTTTTTTTTAATTATTATTTTCGCAGCAGGTGGAAAAAGCCAAGGAGTGGATATAAAATGCATGTCTGTATAAAATCAACTGTACCCAAGTGTCCTGCAAATTCAGATTTCCCATGTTTAAGTTCCCAAAATAATATTGATGAATATATTGGCCAATTGGATGGAATTCTGAGATCACTTTTGATAGAGATCTGTGAGGTCTCTGGGTGATATATGCATGCAAAAGGCTGGAAAGGAGTCTGATGTTAAAGCTTTGTAGCTTTTCCATTCACCTCCAAGAGGAATGGAAAGAATGACGACAGTTGTGAAACTTGTCTCAGAAGTCCCATCAAAATTGAGTTATGGGCCCTGGAAGATGCACGTTTCTTTATTGAATTATTTTAAACTCTTATCTTTGCAGGAAGCAAAACCAGACCATTTTTAAAATAGAACTTCTGGTGATCTTGTTGGGAGGCCTGACTTCTCTACTGGCAGGCTCAAAACACCTTGGCTCTGTTCTTTGGATAGAGACAGAAGATGTCAGTGAGCCAAACTAAAATCCTTTCCTATCTTGCCAGGTAAGTGCTCATAACTGAGCTCTTTATGCTGCTGGTGAGAATGCCTTGAATATTTATGTGAGCTCCTTCTTCCAAAACAGCCACTCAACACGTGTTTGGTGTGACAGAGGGTGCATAAAAGGATGGAGAGAAATTGCAAGAAATGGATGGAGGGAAAATGCAAGAAATAAATCAGCATCTGGTGCAATGGATTAAGTCTTGTGCAATCAACATCTTAGTCATGTTGCCACTGCTCTCTGCATCAGCACCAACTTTATCCTAATGAGTTTTTCACTGGCATGGAAGATAACAAGATGGACATAGGAATATCACATGAAGAGACAGGTTTTAGCTGGACGCCACACTGTATGTTTGTGTACAGGTGGAGCAGACGTGTGTCATGGACACTAAGGAGAGGTTAATCTGTTGTTTAACAGTGATACACAAAGAGGATGTGAATTAATACAATCAGACAAGGTTTATTTGATAAATACAGAATCATCAACCAGCTCCAAATACACTGCTCTGGAGTCTGACATGTCAAACTACCCACATGCAGGGTGTTGTGGATCCCAGCCAACCTTGGCAAGATCTGGCTACTGAGGTTGTGTGAACTTGTGAAGTGTTTCACAGGTTTCAGAGGGGACTAAAATTCTTTCTGAGGAGCCAGCTGGCTGGTGATGCACAGTCAGCACCGATACCATGTTTCACATGATAGTACCAATTTTTCTTTGTCTTGCTCTATACACACCTGAGCAAGAAGGAATTGGTCCAGAGAGATTCCTGACTTTACATTTTGAATTAAGTGAAGCACTTGAGCACAGGGAGTGATGAACCATGACAAAATTCAGAGTATCCCTTTGCTTTACAGCATTGGAAAGAGGTAAAAAGAGGACATCGACAGTAACAGTCCCTGGATGCAAACACATATATCTAAAGTCTTCATTTTCTTATAATCCCAGCTGACTCAGCACTCAGAGCTACGAGTCTTCTCATGATGAGGCCAACCATGACCCAGCTCTTCTCCTCTCACGGAGTCAGAAAAGGTTGCAAGGGGACAAGCTGGTTACAGCCAAATGCTCTGTCCTGCACAGACCAGCCTTGGACACACATGGATGTGTTCTGTCGTGTCAGTGTCGCCTCTTTGGGTCAAGATGAAAACAGAGGTTTGGCATTTCCACATCTTATTTCCTATTTACTCTCGCAAGCAGCAACTTTTACACTTAAACCATTTTGGTTTTCCTTCCTCAACTGTGCCTTATTTGAGTTCCTTTGGCTTACCACCACTTGCTCTCAGCTCTGTCATTCAATGCTGTGGGTTTGGTCTGAAGATCGCACAGCCAGCTTCTCCCAAGTTTTATTTTCCAACAGCATACAAACTTTAAATTTTTAGTTATAACTTTAGGCCACTAAAAACAGTAAAGGAGAAATACAGCTTTCAGATGAAGTAGAAATAACAAAAAGAATGTCATTGCTTATTTCTGTAAACAAACTACATGAAGCAAATGACTGTGTTCTTTCTCTTTTGAAACACTTAACTATTAAAAACAATGACCTCATGCTTCTGAAAATAAAGAGGACTTTTGAGAAATTTATTTTAAAAGGATGAAGACAGNCTGCTTTGGTTTCTTTTGCTTTTGTTCTTGCTTTATAGTGAGTTTTTTTCCACTCCTCCCTAAATCAAACCATAACTGCTGCTTGCTTGGAAAAGCTGTAGTTTTTCCCTCCTGTAGGTTTTCACCCTCTCTGCTCCTGGCTTTGGGGACAGGGCAGAAGCTGAGATGAGAAATGGAAGAGTTGAACTCAAGTGATGGAAATTGTTGCAGAAGGCCTGTAAATCTCTCTGTAATATGCTATATTATAACCTCTGGCAGCATCATTTTAGTCAGGTCCAGAGCAGAAAGGCCCACTCTTTGGCGGCAATGCTCTGCTACCCAAAGCTTTTCAAGACCATCTAAACACAGAGATGTCTGGATGGCTCTCAGCACCCAAAGCAGCTTCCCCAACCACACCTGTCCCCACATCCTGGGGCCAACAACAAGCAGACAAAGCCTTGATGTGCACCATGGATATAATAAATAAGAATTCATGTTTTCTTTAAGATCCTTTCTTTTGTTGCTGGCCCTCCAAGCACAGGGCAATGTGGATCTGAGTGAGAGAGAAGCATCCTCTGGCGAAAGTCCTGTTTGGCTAGAGGTGAGCACTCTCCAGGGCCAGAAGGGATAATCCAAAACTAGCAGAGACATTGCTCACAGATAGGAATTCCAACAAAAACTTCAGTCTCAGGCTTACAAAGGACTAAGATGGACTTGACACCCTTAAAGCAAATAACCAGGGAGAATATATTGTGATGGCCATTGTGCAGGGGCTTTAGCACCCAACGGTACTTAAGGAATTTCTCTCTTCATTGTTAATACTGAAATTGCACCACAAAAAGGCAGTTAACCTAAAACTACCTCGGGGTCAAGTCCTACCCAGCTCTCTCTCACACACACACACACTATATATACACACACAACATCTTCTGCTCCATGAGAGTTCAGGGCCAGGCAGTTTATGAAATCAGACCCATAAAATCTAAAATTCTTGCAAGTGGCCCCTGCTGGTGTCCCCCTGAACCACCACTAACTCTGCTCTCGGCAAGAAAAGCGTCTCCTTCCCGTGCTCGAGGCGAGCCGGCTCCAGTTCAAACGTTCAAGCTCTGCTGGGCTGGCTCAGGCAATGTTTATAGTTCAGTGGTACGGATGAAAACTTACACAATGCTTTATGCTGTCAAAGCAAAATGTGATCGTTCCAGACTGTGCACTGACATTATTAAAAATATCAATTAAGGCCAAAAATGCACTTTTACACTGAGTTGCTTGGATTAGATTGTAACCAGCTCAAGGATAAGAAACACTGCTTGTTTATCTTAATCACTTTTAAAAATCCAGGCCTTTATATTATCTCCCCTCACAACAGCCATTTCAAGTGACAGTAGGAATTCTCCAGTGGCTTCAAATGGATTTTTTCTGCCAACACATTCCCTCTTCACTTTCAAAGTTTTGTCTCTCCTATTTTTATAACTTTTAGGAAAATACTACCAACTGGTGATTCCCCAAAAACAAAAACACAAAGTAGAAAGAAAAAATAAGTCAACGTACCTCAAGAAACACACAGGACAATTTGCAACACTATGCCAAATAAATGCTCATTTGCCTCCACTGGAGGTCAGTGAGGCAAATCGGTGGGAACTATTGTAATTACAGGTTGATGAGATACAATTGTGGCAGTTGTATGGCCTTTTAATGATGCCTTTTGCTCTAATTTAGCTTTGAAGATCTAACAAGAAATCGAAAACATCCAGAGATCTGCAGGTTCCCACAGTGTCTATTTAAATGTGTTCAAATAAGCCAGACTAATTTGTTTCCAAACTCCAAAATTTTATCTCTGTAAAATCTGTGAAATATTACTGCATATGATCAGTGTATTGTGCTGGATGAACATCAACAAGTCCCATTTGTGTCACATCTGGAAGTACACATATTACACATAAAAATAATATGATACAAAACTTCAGTTCTCCATGACTATTCCTACCAGACTTAACATACTGTAAAACAGAGATTGGATTGCTCCTGATTTTACCACAAACCTCCTGAAGCTTCCCTTGAAGCTTGGTTATCAATGTAAACTTTAAAAGGACAGATCCTCGAAGCCTAAAGTCCAGGATACATATACAAAAAGCTAGCAAAGATACTTCTTGCAAATCTCATTTTGAAGGCATTGGTGAACCCAATCCACAATTTTTGACAGCCTGAGGTTCACAACATTGCCTAAGGCTTCCAGCTGACTAAGCTGATCAAATTATCCCTATCATATGCCAGAAAGGAAGGAGAAACCTTGCACTCCTAAAGAGCCTTGTGCCTGGTGATAGCTTTCTGCTGCAGGAAGATGAGAAACAGAGGTTCAGTTCAGGTCTATTCACAACTGTAAGTACAAAGCACTTGTGATTATTTTGAAGTTTTCCATTATTGGGCATCTTATTCTGTTACTACTACTGTTTTTACCAGGACACTATTGATGCTTATCAAGTTTATGCTTAACTACAATTACTGCCTGAAGCCCACTTGCAACACTTCTCTGGGAATAAACTTCCTGATGTGTTGTTTTCTCCTACATATTACTGATCAAAGGAACCATTGCTATTTTCCCATTTCAGAGAGGTTAGGGTTTTGGCCTGTTTAGGACTACTTGTAACAGTGATTAACAAAAGCAGGCCAGGAGGACGGCTACGCTTGAAAAATGCCTGTCTCAGTGACAGGATATCTGGTCTTAGTCCTGTGTTATCAAGGCACATATTTAATGCAAAAAATTACCTTCTAACATGGAGAAAACAGAACTCTTGTGCTGCGATCAACCACTAGCCCTGAGCAGGGCACCCATGTACAGAAAAGAAAATGGAAACTCTTTCTTCGCTGCACTTCTGACTTCACACCCAACTTCTGCAAATGGGCACTGAGAGGGCATTTTCCAGGTGGGATGGAAAAACCAGAAAACATCATTTCTGTGCCTTTTTAATAACACCTCTGTCCACAGCAACAGTCTCTATGTACATACAGACTGCAGAACAGGCACTTGGACTCTTGACAGACAACCTGGTGGAGCAGCCGCGTGTGTGGCTATTACCAGCAAGAGCAGCTCTGGGCTACAACTGCACCAAGATCTAATGTTATTTTTACTGCCCACTGGCTGTTTGGTATTAGTAATTACACACATTTCTGAGGTTTCCCTTTTGCATGAAAAAACCAACCCATAACAAACAAGGCAAACACTTAGGATCCTGCAGCTTGAAATAGCAGGACATGGACTGTAATGGCTTTTACAACATCCTGGGTGAGATCCATTGTGTAACACTGAGATTCTGCTAAAAAGTGAAGGAACTCCTCTCCTGCAGGCATGGCGAGACTTTCAGACTAAAAGGTGTAAAACAGAAGGGACATTAAAATAAAATTCCCTTTTTTATTTTGTCTACAATTCTTTTCCCCCATTTTGTTGACAGCCTGACACTTCATGAATGCAGACATCCCTTGACTCTACACCTTCAAGCAGTTAGCTACTGAGCTTGTGATTTAACCTTTAATGAGCAAAATAAGGGAAGTTTTCTGACATATTCACGTTCATTTAAATTTGTACAACTGCACTCACTTAGATCCATGCCATGCTGGTAGAGTTCCCTCTTCAAACCAATGTTTCTCCTGAATGAAACTCTGCCTATAATACATGCCAAAACCTTCTTAAATTAAGGACATACATTAAAACAGAAGAAATATGAATTCAACAAAAATCTATTCAACAAAAACTGAACAAACTTTGTAATCTACTGAGCTTTAAGTCAGGACTCCAGTAATGGAGAGAAGAGAATTCTACAAGAAGTCATCAGCTTTTCCCCACCATGGTGTCATCCCAGTGCCTCCAAAAAGCTCATTTTGGAAGCTTAATCCTGACTTGTAGCAACTGACTCTGTTTGTCCTAAATATTCAGCTGAAAATATGTTCTACATTACAGTATTGGACAGAGAGTCTTTTAAAAGTCTTGCGATCATTGAAGTTAAAAGTCTGATGAGTAATGTTGCTCTGTCTAAAGTATATGTCGTTCCCTTTGCCTCCCTGCTTTATTTTGAGACAGATATACTTAAAATAGTTTTAAATAAATATGGAGATTATTATCCAATCTAAAAGATTTAATTTAGCATTTATATGGGTTTTAAGCGCATGCCAACACTTTCCTTCATTTCAACCTTTGGCAACTGTTCCCTATTCACAATTCCAAAGGCTGCAGACTCATGTCTGATCATTTTAGGATATTTACAGTTGTAGCCAATAAAGACAGTGCTGATTTTAATTAAAGTTTTAATTGCTTTCTGAGACAACAACAAGAAATCGGGATCACGTGAAATTGTGACTGGCTCCTTTAAGAGGGGGTGGGTGAGAATTGCCAGAAACAGCATTGTCCATCACTTCCTATTGGGTGGGTATAAATAAATCCTAAATCATCACTCCTGATAGCATCAGTGGCAGTTTGGTAATCCAGCCTGATTGTAAACATCTTTCTTTCCAGAGAACCAGAACATGGACTGGACAAAGAAAAAAAAAAAAAAGCAATCCATAAATTAACTGTTCTGTCAGTCTGTCCCTGCCTTAGGAAACTCTTTGCTGACGAAACTGGAACAGCTACAACAAACATAATATATGTTACAGCAATTCCTGAGGTGGAGTGGACAAATCCGGGCATAGGAACCCATGCTCAGTCACTTCCATGTCACCAGTTCAAGTCCATCCAATGTCTCCTGGAAGCAAAATCCCTGTGCTTCCATAAGGTTGCACTACAGCACCCATATTTACCAGGCTTTCCAAAGTCTCACTTACTTTTTGCTCTCATTTGGAAGACACCTCCCATGGCATTCACTTACATGCCCACTCCGGCCATTACTGATATGGAAAACTCCTGCATTTTGGAAGCTGCCCTTTCAGGTGCTTGGGCAGCTGGAAGCACGGCTGTGGCTCAGTCACCCACCTGAAGGAACCACCAGCAAAAGTCCTCCCAGTTTGACCCAGGCACCACAGGTGGATGAAGGAGCCTTAGATGCCTTTAGACAATTTCTCCAGGCACACATCCATGTCAGAAGTCACTGGGATGCCCAGGACAGCTGGTCCCATGCAGGCAGCCTGGGTGCTTCCCCACGCAGGGCCAGGCTGCGCTGCTGCGTGCAGGACACTGAGTGCATAAATAGATGACTTCAGCCTCGGGGCTCTCTCCAGCACCAAATTGCTGTTCAGGAACATCCATCAACTGCTCAGCCAGGCTGGGAACTTGACAGACACTCCAGAGCCATCAGCTGCCATGGTCTCTGCCTCAGAGAAATGGAGATTATGCACCAGCTCTGCACCTATGCACCAGCCAGGGCCATCCCACAGGCACTGGTGACCACCCTGAGCACGCTGAAGGACCTTTGCTACATGGAAAGCAAAGGTAATGTTCAGTTGCTTTTTATAGGCTTCCTTCAAGTCATTTGGAGAGCCACTTACGAAGTTTACATATTTAAACATATTACATCATTCTGCTGGGAAGATTTTATTCCTCGTTCATTATTACCACTGTTTTCTGGAAAACAACAGCAACTTGGATGTATCATTAGTATTTTGTGACAATTAGACAAAACATGGCAAGGTCTCTCTGTACAAAACATCTGCAGGTTCATCAAACATAACTGTGTGGGCCATGCCAAGAAACAGGCTTTTTATGTGGCTCTTGATGGGAGCTGTTAGCCTGTCTATAAATGCTTACCAAACCATCCCCATATAATTTTTCTCTGTGCTGAAATGTAAATACATTTTGTCTCTTCCAGGCAACTCAAGATATAAGCTCCTAACCACAAGCCAGTAATAATGCTGAGTTTTTGGGAGTGCAAATATGCTTATACAGTTATTACCAACAGCTGTTTTGTGAAATGACCTGCCATACATTAACACCGATGGGGTGTTCTAGGTGTGATTATACAGCTACTTCAGGCAAGGAAAGCCTTGCCTAAGGGCTGTAGGAAGAAGCTTTTATGGTCAGCAGTGACTGGTGAAGACAGTCCCACCCACATCTCTGTGATTAAAACCTCCCAACTCTTTCAATTGCTGACAACCTCCTTAGCTCCCCTAAAGCACCTTAAAGCTGTTTTGCTGCATTTCCCACAGACTATTAAGTAATTCAACACTGACTCCTTGCTCAAGACCTCCTGTATCTTATTGCATGTAAATCACACAAAATTTCACACTAAGCCTTTTGACTTGCTGTAGTCTGCTTCAAGTGCTCCTATGCACACTGCAAGGCAGCAGCAAACATTGCCTGCAAAGACCTACACGTTTCCAAAGCCCTTATTCATTAATGGAAATGCTGAAAATCCCACTCTATTGGTCGGAACAGCTCACGATGGAACAGAAGACCTTTTGTAATTACAGGCAATAACCTTTTGCATTTCCTTAGTGATACCTTACAGCATTTAAATGCAAGAGAAGGATCTGTACGTGAGTTGTAAAGATTACCTGGTCTATAACAGATACATTTTTCACTGTTCCATTGCACTGGCATCTGAACAATACCTGTGCGAGGGAGCATCCCTGGTACAAACAGTTCAGCAAAGTCCAAACTAGTTGAGGGAAGAATTATTTTTTGCCAGAAAAAAAAAAAGGGAAAAAAAAAGAAAGCTCAAGTCATCCTAACCAATCTTTGTAAGGGAGAAAAAGGGGACTTATGAAAGAAAATTATCAATCAAATACTGACAAGACCTGATCAGTTATTCCCAGGCTCAAAACTTGGTATTTCTTACACAATTTTCACATTTTTGCCAAGTTCTCCCTGAAGTTAAATCCCCTCATGCAGTTAAATCCCCTTCAGCCTCACTGATGTCAGTTGGTTTACATGTGTTTAACTGGGAATGGGGTTTTTCCCCTATGGTAATTCCAGCAGAGTGGAGTACTGAACTCCTGATAGTCAGGAAGACCCTTGGGATGCAGCAGCATGGACCTCATACTTGTTCTGCCCATGAAACTGTTGATTTCAATGACTGCTTCATGGCTAGGACCATGTATTGACTACAGGAATCCAGGAGAAAGACCAAAGGCTAATGTTGTTCTCTGGTTTCAAATCGAACAGGATATACATCAAATCAATACTGTATTCTTCAGTTGCAGAGCATTTAAATTAGTATTCTTCAGAAGCTGTTGAGCTGCACAGGGCACGTAATAAAATCCAGGCTAAGTGATTGATAATGTACCATGCAGACCTCAAACTCTGGCACATTAAATTGAAAAGGCCTTTAATTATACCTCACCTACTATTATATCCAAACTCCCAGCACTGTAACACAAAAGAGAGAATCTGTGGAGTATCCCCTTAATTAACCTGTATGTCACCTTTTTAGACTGTTTGCTGTATTTTCATGGGCTGCTTTGACAATTATTCATATTTTATGCATCTGAAATATTGGCATACACTTGCAGTCAAAAGCAAGTAGGTAATGCAAGGAGAATCACTCCATCAGCTTCAACAGACTTTCAGGCAAAGCCTGAAGACCCACAATTTCAAGCTGTATTAGGCAGGCATCTGGTTTATTCCTATATTTTTTGGAATACTATTATGCACCGTTTTACACCCTCAGCTTCTTCTGGAGATATCATTTAGCTGGTTTTCTATTTGAATGAACTTACAAATGAGGTACCTACATGTCCAGATTAATATACAGGTATAAAAGCCAGAAACTAATTTTTCCAGTTCTAGCTGCAAATCACACTTTAGGTTCTGCATCAGTGAGAACTGCTGGCCAAATATCTATAGCTGCAGTATTGCAACCCCTGGAAATGGCTATTCATGTACTAGTGAAAAAAAAATAAAAATCTTGTGATTCACTGGCATTCAAGAGTTTTAGTGGTGCCTTATGCATTATGCAATGTTTTTTTGGTGTTTACTCCCAGGGCTGAATGTATATTCAGGACCTAGTAGCACTGGGATCATCTACAGGTTGGCTGGATAAGAAGAAAAGGAAGCATTCAGAGCTCTTTGTTGGTCAGGCTTTCCTTCAGATATTATTTGCAAAGCTTCAACAACCAAAAAGGCTGAGGTAGGCTGACAATAGGGATATTTGGAAATTCCTTCTCTATACCTTAGCAATGTTTAAGGCTGAAAAGTGGTGCAAGATTTACAACACATTCTGTTTCTTTTGATAAAGAGACTTCTGAGACAGTTCCAGGACTATCTTGCAAGGACTCAAACAAAAAAGTCCATCTCTTGCAGCTTCTGACTATGAGTGATGGGTAGCTGTCATTTTACATATATTAAGAACATTTTTTCTCCACCTTAAATAATCTTTCATATTTAATTCCTTCTGGTTCTTTTCACTTAACCTTAGTAATGCCAAGTATCTGTGTCAAAAATGCAAACAACTTTGGCAGATCATAAAATGTCATCTTACTCCACCACAGAGAATTACTGATAGTGTGGAGATTAAAATCATCTACACAGACTTCTACTGCAGTTCAAATAATTGATGAATCCTGATGTGAGTAAATCTTTCCATACTCCCTGATTGATTTGGAAGCTACATCACACTGAAGTTGAAATGCTGAGTAATAAAGATGAACTTGAAACACAACTTCACACTTTCTGTGTTAATGCACAACAGTATTATGTCAGCACCAACATCAAGCAAACAAATATAATTTTGTAATTATATCAAAAATATTAAAGTTATGACAAGATGGCTTTCTTTAACCATTTCCTTTGAATTACTCTGTGGTGCTTCTAAGGTTTGTTTGGGATTATTTACTTTCATAGGCTAGGCTTCCTTTGAACAAAATTAAAGAAAATGGAGATGGGCAATCTCATAAATGACAAGGGCCCATTCTTCTTTACATTTCAAGGTAAGACCAAACAACAGTACATTGGTTCAATCCTGCTATACAGGGATGAGGGAAGAAGATATGCAAGTCAGATGTCCTACAGAACTATAAAGTTTTAGCACACTGGGTCCTACATCTGGTTAATATATGTAGATGCTTCTGAAACACAAAAAACATTCGGTAATTTACAATAATCAAGTCATTAAATTATATAAACTACAATGTTCTGCCATTTTTACTCATTTGGGGAAAAAAAAAATTACTCTGCTGGCTTCATTCCTTTTTGTGCTAATGTTGTCCTACAAGAAGTGATGCTGTTTCCCTAAGAGATGCTGAAGTTGTCCCAGCTCCTGCTGGTACCACTCTGATGACCTGCGATGCTCAGGGCTGCAATGTTGGATGCGGTGCTCCATGGCTTTACCTCACCAAGGGCCTCAAACTGTGTATCTTCCTGCACGGGGTTTAAGTGTGATCAATATGCCCTTTAGTCTTGTTCAAAATGCTTTTAAGCATGAAATGTCACTATTATTTAAAGTGAATATTACATGGTAAAGGTAATTAGTATCATGTGTGGAGTTGTAAAACAGATGATTTTTCTCTTGTGTATGCATTGGACAACATCTTTACATTTCTAAATGTTCTGCCCTTAGGGAAGATTTGTTTGTAGCTCTCATGGTTATCCATTGCCACGGTTCTTTATACCTAAAATAAGCTTGTTTAGATGGAAAATATGTGTTTAGATCTTGGGATATGGAAACACCAGAAGCAGTATTGAAACTTTTTCAGCTTTTTGACACTGGACTCTGTTCCGGAAAGCCCAAACTCTGGATATGCAACCAATGGGTAAATGAAACATGAAGCAGAAAACAGAGACCTGAGGCACACAAAATTTTACAGAGATTTGCCCACGGTCCAACAGGACATTTATAGCAAGGACAAGAACTGAACATAGACGTGACTTTATAGTCACGTACTATAAACACATTACCACTCTTTCTCCATCATCTAATGGCTCTACTTCAGCTGAAAAATTGACGGTAAGTTTAAGCCAAGTTACAACAGCTGGAGAAATATACTGGTCCCTAGTCACTACAAAGCCTTGTGTCACAAACCTGACAGAAATCAGTGACTTGTTCTTTAATATGCCAATAGCTTTCTCATTTACTCCCTCTTCTTCCAGATCTCCAACATCTCCTAAGTTGCACACATGGGCTGATTCAGTACTTTAATATTATTTGCATTCAATACTGCTTGTGCAAACAGTATTTTTAGTTAACAGGCAATTTGGATAGGACTAGCATTCCAAATCTAACATTTATCTTGATTACTTTAAGTTAACTGTACCCACAGGTTTTAAAATGCCAGTTTGGAAACTGCTCTGGGCACAAGATAATATGAGATCACTAATTAACTAGGAAGTTTTAAAAGAAGATCTGATTTAGGCCCTGATTCAGCAAATAAATAACATTAAGCATGAGTAACCCCATGGAAAACATGTGAAGTCATTGCATAAATCACACAACATTAAGTGCAAGCTGAAAGCACCTTGCTGAAACAGAGCTGAATGTAAAAGTCTCGTATTCTCTTTAATGGAGTGTACTCCAACCAAGTGCCTGGTGTGTTGTGGTTTCCTCTTCTCTGTTAGGGCAAATGGTCTGAAGGCAGGGCCAAGAGCCAGG
>VYZR01057057.1:61169-79310 GCA_013400675.1 Oxylabes madagascariensis
AAGAGCCAGGAATTCCTGCTCTCTTAATCTCCTTCTGAAACCATCTGCGTTTTGGACGAGTCCACTAACATGACTGCATCCCAGGCTATCACTTGAAAAATACGGAACAAAAGTTTCTACTCAGCAACTTCCTCTGCAAAATTATGGTTAGAATCAATGATTTATTTCAAGGTCTGTGTGATTCACTTTTACGGTCTTCTAATATAACACATTTTCTACTGTCTCTAATTAACTTTCCAAAGTTATGCACCCTGCGTATCTCTTCATCTATTGGATTTTGGGGTTTTTAATTAATAAATGTCATGATTTAAGCACTGACATCCAGAGGAACAGCAACTAAGAAGCTGCTTTCCCACTGCAAAAATCTGGCACAAAAGGTTGATGAGTCCCTGAACTGGACAACATGGCCAGGAGCCCTTTCAGGTAGACATTGGCACGCACCTGGTACCAACCCCATCACATCAGCTCCTTGTTCTGCTGCTAGACATCACAAATTCAACACATACATTTGCCTGGGAGTGAGACTTCAATCTCCCTGATATCACAAACTTTCATTAAGCCTTACAAAAATAAGTAAGTGGAAATAAATCCAATAGGTGCCTAAGGAGATCTGACTTGCAATTCCAGTGTCATGCTTTAGTTCTTCCCCACGTGAGTAGTTCTTGCTGACACTGCTCATCCCTCTGATTTTAATAGAAATTCTCAGGTAATGACCTAACTGGCCACTACTGGATGCATGGCACAGCAGGAAACACCAAGAAAGGAAAATGGAGGGAAGCTAAAGATCACAATAAGGGTTTCTCTGGTTTTACCTGTCCTGATGCTCCCCATGATGCATGATGTCCATAACTAGCGGCTGTTACTGAGAACTGTAACTTCACAGAACTGTCAGAAAAAGGGAGGCAGGGGGAACAGATGAGGAAGAGCAGTTTCTGAAGAAGGCTCTGATGTGAGGTATGGAGTTAGAAAATAAGAGAATCCTGCTGTTTTTCCCTTTAGTAAATGAAAAACAGAGACCTTGCTGTTCACATGAGCTCATGGCATGGATTGTGCAGCAAAAGGAAGGGGACTTTGGGCAAATAGGGGCCAATGGGGAAAAAGCAAGTGTGGCATGTACTAAACTAAGATATCTCTCTCTCAACTCCTTTCCTGGTCTCTCATATTCTTCAGGCAATGATACATTGGAAACTTTCAACAAGTCCCCTTTACTTCTCACAGCAGATATAATGGTACCTGACCACTGCACTGTTAGCAGGTAATAAGCATGTTATGAAAATGGACGAATATCATCCTAGGCTTTGTGACAAGACAATGGTGTCTTCTTAGCCATGACTTAGATATTTTTGAACAGTATTTCCTGTACCATTCAGCTGATGCATTTTTTTTCTTATGGATTTTTACCTTGACAAATATTGCTGGGTTTCTGAAAAGTGTAAATAGTAACTGCTTGTACTATAAATAACAGAAAATGCATTCCCACCACTAAAGGTGGAGGAAGGATTTTTTTAAATTGAATACCTGGGATAATATTTTTCAAAAGCACAAAAAGCTCGCAAAACTACAACCTGCAAATTATGTTTTAATTTGGAGCTTTACCAAGACCTAACACTTATACGAGCGAAGAGGAGCAGAGAGAGTGAGACAGGCTTCCTTCCCATCCCAGCCTTTTGAGGCTGACTTGAATGTATTTTGAATTCAGAAATCTGTCAGCTCATTGTCTCACCCTGAGCCACTGGGAGCACAGGCGTGTGTGAGCTCCTCTGTGTGAAGGCAGCCGGGTGAAAATATTTTGCCTGATCTCCATATTTAGGGGTCTGTCATATTCCCTGAACAAGCTACAATTTCACTCATGGCTGAAGAAAGCCGGTAGAGCCACACAAATGCAAGCAGCTACATAATGGCTGCATCTGTTTTAATTTTTAGTGGCTTTTCAAATAATGATTGTTATTAAAACAAAGTGTATTTTGTCACAGATGCTCGCAAGGAAGACTAATTGGCTGCACAATTACCAGGCTTTGGCTGAATGGGCGCTGGTGCAGAAAACTGGGTCTGCCCAGGGTCAGTGCCCTGGTGCCCTACTTGGGTTTAGGAAAACCCAAGGGCCATGATGAGTTCCTGGTTTAATCCCAATAACATAGGGTCAGAAATCCACCCTGCAAAGCCAGGAACCACCAAGGAAAAGATACTTTGATTTGGCTCATTTCTGGGTTTAGATCTGAAGCCTTATGAGTGTGATAGAACACACGCTCCAGGCTCTGGAAGTTTTGGGAAGTGTGATGCTGAGGAAGTTCCCCTTGTGAACCCCACTTCACATAGCCCTGTAAAGCTACAAAAACCGGGAGCTGCCACAGGTCACTTTGCCTTGATCCTGAGGGAAGAGAGAATGAAGCTGTGACCCTACAAGCCATTCTTCAGTCCCACATCTACTCTGTCCAGAGCTTAGGATGAAGGGTTTTACACAAACAAAGCTTTTTTTTCTTGACTAGCTTTTAAATAGTGATACCAAAACTTGTTCTCCCCTGAAAGGTCTCATCCATTCCAGTTGCATATGGTCTACATAACTGGAAGCCAATATTTTTTAGACAAACATTGATCTTTGCAAGCTCTCATTACTTCAATGAATCAGACTAGACCCCAACATTGCTCAGAAAAGTGAGTGTTTAAAAAGGAATCTTCCTTATTTTTAATTCAGTATGATTTGTTCTTCTTTAAAAGCAATTTTAATTATATTCCACTTTTGAATTCATTTCCACAAGATGCATAAGTTATTATTCTTCATTTATATGGTGTCACTGGAAGCATTTCATTACATGATAAAAAACCCCACAAGCCTGTCTGGCCTCAGGGTAGAAATGACTGGAATGACATCTCTGTATTTTTAGTTCAAGAATTAAATGTGTATGGGCTGCAGCTCCAGTCCCTTGTGGCAGGCATCTCCAGGAGGAGATGGCACAGCAGGCATCACAAAGGGGAGTAAAGTTGGTGATGGAAGGCAGGCAAGAGACTAATGACAGCCAAACTTCTCTGAATTTAAAAGACACATGGAAAAGCCCATGGAAAACTATGCTGAGTCTAAAAAGAAAAGGAGGAGCAACCATCTGGTACATCTGATGGAATTGTAATAATCCATAGGAATATATAGTGTCAGATAATTGCTAAGCATTCCTGCAACAGAACCTGCTTCAGGAAGGTGAGGGAACTGCAGTAAATGGACTCACTGTGAGTGCACAGTCCTGACAAGCTTTAGCTACCAGAGTTGCTGGGCTGTATTCTCTGCTCAAAGATTCACATGTTCAGGCACAAATAACACTTCCTTCACTCAGCACTGATACTACTTTGAGTACAGATTATTCAGCATCCAAATTATATGCTCAGCAAGATCACCCCCGTTTTGATAATTGCCTTATGAATGCATAACACAGCAGTGTGGGGATTTGTATTCCCAGGAATGTCTGCTATCAGGCATCAATCGTTCGTCTGCCAGGGATGTGGCTCACCAGCTGATAAAGAAGAGGCACAGAGCACTCTTGGAAAATTATCAGCGAGAATCTTATTTAGGCACAACCCTGTGTTCTATGTGATACAACAAATTTCAGAGGGGCTGTGCAGGAAAAGGTCAGGTCTCAGAACAATTTCTGCAGGTCTGGTAGTGAATGAAGCCCTGCACCCTTCTCATAGAGGATGCAGTGTGCAACACTCTCTGCCCTTGCTGACACCTTCAATCAACGCAAAGGGACGTTTCAGAGACACTGCTAGTATTGTTGAGGTAAAATAAATACTCCATCTATTATATATTTTTACTGAAGGCTTGCAAATTACTTCTCTCCACTGGGTGCACAAGGAGACAGGATCTGGCATCCCTGAAGTGAAAAAGACCTCAATTACTCATCACTCCCTTAACCTCAGATACCCCAGTAATTGCTGTGAGTCAGTGAGGCACTTCCAGTAAGTGCTCCATACAGGGGCTGATATCCTCTCTGCTCTTTTCCAAAATAGCAACCACTTGAGTGGGAGCAGTGCTGATGTGTGCACACAGCTCCCTGAGGGAGAGGGAGGTGGAGGCCAGGCAGGGAAGCTGGGTGCCTGCTCTTGGCCTGGCTGAGGGCCACAGCACAGCTCCCATGGACAGCGGGAGGGGCTTTACTGCCCTGGCTTTACAGGAGCTTTGCAGATGCTGCCAGAGACAAATGTGTCACATGGAGGAAGGAGAACGTAAAGAAGGAGAGTTTTGGATGTGCATTCACCCTTCTGAGCCACGGTAGTAATTATCACTGATTAGAGGAAAAGGGGTGATAAGCTGACCCCTCACCTCACAATGGTGAGAGCAGGTGCAGCTACCTCAGCACCACAGCACAGGTCCAGAATTCACTTTTGAAGAAATCTCCCAGCTGCTTTGATTTGTGCTGCCAAGGGGGCTTATGGACAGCCAAAGAGCATCTTTTTGGATAATGCTCAAATGACTGACACACACACCCCACAAATGAGTGCTCTGGGCATGCATGGGGCCAGTCCGAAGTGCAACAGTTAAAATACCCAATGTGCAAACATCAGCTCCTTCACACTCACCATCACTCAGGTGCAGATTCACTCCCTCTTACATATTATTTACTACTGTGTATGTAGCAGCATGTACCAGCTGGGGATTCCACAGAATTTCTGAGTGCCCTGAGCTCCAAATGCAGAACAGCATGCAATCCCCTCCACAAGATGCATTTTTCAAGACTGAAAGTCCAAGCTAACTATTCTCTGTCACTTAGATGACTGTGGATTGGAAAGTGAGCACAGCTAGTAAGTGAACAAAAAGATTGGTCAGAGAGATGGTTTCCTTCAGCTATAAAAAGAGGACATTAGTATAAAAAGAGGCCTTCATGTGTTTGAGGCATGCAAAAATATTGTGCTCTAAGAATTATAGGCCCAGCCAGGAAATGCCTGTTGTCACCACATTGCACCCTGTGGCTACTAAACTTGCAAAAGAAGGGACAGTCATGCACAGGTCTCCATCGTGCATTTCATCATCCCAAGACACTGCTCCGAGTTTGGGAAAGTTCAGTGCTTTTTATTCTTTCATTTTTTTCTGCACACAAATTTAAAAGACGTTTATTTTACAGTATTAGATTAATGAAAATTTCTCACACATTTTGCTACAAAACCAAGAATACTTGAAAAAGACATGCAGCCATCACAGGAGATTTTTCCACTCAGAGGCTTGAACAACTGCTATGGTTGCTGCCTCCCTCCGCAAGGGCTGTGCTTTTTGAGATGGTTTTTTTCATAATCTTGTTGCCAACTTAGGTAAGAGCTGTTCCTCCAAGCCATCTCAGCATGACTGCAACTCGAGCATTTTCACTGCACAACCCCGACTTTTGGCTTCCACGGGACTCCATCCTGTTTGGCTGCTTCCCCTGACAGAAAAGCGCCTTCAATCCATATTCCTGCAAATATTAAGTCTGTACATGTGGCCCTGATTTGCAACCTCGCTGCAACTCCAGTGCTGAATCTGGGCCATTTGTTCAGTGGAAAGGGCCAAAGTTATTACTGCAGGTAACCACAACTCAGAGCTGCAAATCAGCATAGAAACGATAAGTCAGTAGAAGCACTAACAGTCAAGAACCCTGATACAGATCCCATAAAACCAGCACTTTGCCAAACTGCTTAGGCCAAAAAATCCTTCAGCAGATGCCTGAGTAACTTTTTAGAAATCATAATTTGAAAACCATTGGACAGATCAGCAACCAAAAGATAATATCACTGAAAGTCCAAACTATGTGGGTTTTCTTTTTTTTTTTTTTTTTCTATAAAGAAGCAGGACCATATTCTGTTCTCATTTACAGCCTTGAGGATGGCTGGTGTCAGCAAACAGCCAGTCAGGATTTACATTCATAAGATACAAAAAAAAAAAAGTTCAAGTTACTTCTGCGGCTGAATTTTTTGTTAACACAAAGAAAAAGCTAAGATACAATTTCAACAGTCTTAGGACAGCTAGGAAACTCAAGAGAAGTTTTCTTATGTCCCAGCCTACTGCAACAACAGCAAGGAGGCCTGAATCAGAGTTAGAAAGTAGAGAGGGTGGCTGGCTTGCAGATGAAGAAAGATAAATCAGTGTGCGGCTGGGATGGAACAGAGCAGTCAGTAAATTTCCACCGTCTTGTGCTGATCTCTTTGTTTAGTTCTCAGTTACCCAAAAATTCTACCTGAAAGCTAGCAGCAAGTAAATACTATAGAATGAAGCAGAAGAGAATCAAGAGAAAATACGTGAATTACAATATTCAGGAAATGAAACCATCCCAATCACTTGCATCAGAAATACAAGAAATTCATTAAATTGACACTGGGCCACCTGGAACAAGCTGAATTAGTTGAACAACGAAATGTTAATTCTTTATTTTTGCCTTCTGTTTTAACCCAATTAACTATTTGAAAACACTCTGAAAACTCCCCAGAGATACAAATGTGCAGAGGTCCAGAGCACACAAACTCCTGGGAAAGACTGAAAGAGCTGGGGTTATTTCATCAATGAGGACTGTGGAAAGACATACAAAGGGTTTTCAAACAAATTCATGAAAGGGTAGCTTCAAACTTGCAGATTCCTGTTTAAATTTCTGCAAATGGGATAAAATTTGAGGAAAAAACATTTATAAACAGTGCATTAATGAAGTGCTGGAACAGATGCCAATGCAAGGGCTGTGGCCGTCTCCTTGCTGGAGCTGTCAGGTAAAATACAAGAGTCACTGTCTCCACCATGAAATAGGGGATAAACTGGGCAAGGGAAACCACTTGAGGTCCATATTTTCTATGATTTGTTTTGCACACAACATGCTCCCAATTTTGGCAAGCAGCATTGCAGAA
Organism: Oxylabes madagascariensis; assembly: GCA_013400675.1. Lineage (NCBI taxonomy): Eukaryota > Metazoa > Chordata > Aves > Passeriformes > Timaliidae > Oxylabes > Oxylabes madagascariensis. Next base: position 68,016 of record VYZR01057057.1, read on the forward strand.
GGTGATCTGTCGATGATGAACCATAGGCCACACCAGTGTCACCAGTCTGAAGCACTGGGCTCTTGTGTGCCTCTGGTGAGATAAAACAGGGGGGTCCCCCTATGCAACATCCAGCTGTGAAACATCAGAAGCTTGACAGCATCATCCTTGTGACAATTCTGAACCACAACTAAAGGATCCCATGAGTCTCTCCATCAATATGCGTTTCCTTTAAAATATCCTCATAATTCATTTTGCAGCGGTGGGAGCAAATGGTTTAAACATGCAAAGGGTCATTTTAGGTAACTCTCCAAAGGGTACACTCCATTACCTGCAAGTTTGAGAAATATCTATTACAGATATCCTTTAAACTTGGTAATGAGCCATATTTAATAGGTTGTGAGGTTTTTATGTAAGTAAATCTGAAACAGATTCTCCAAGTAATGAAACAAAGTTGGCGAGCTAGAATTTCACCATGTGGCTTGAGCGCTGGCATCACAAGTACGTGGGGGTGCTCAGGGCCCTGCGTCTGTCCCAGGCATTTGGCAAAAAGCCTCTATTCTGTTTCTACTGCCACATGAGGCTTTTATGTTCAAAGAATTTAAATGTTTCCTATTCCTGCCCATCCATATATCATTTTTCTGAATGAAAACCTAACAAAGATTTTAACAAGCACATAGTTATTTCAGGTATCTCAGTTTTAGCCACCAGCTAGAAACAAGAGATACAAGAACCTGAAATTTACATTACTCATTCTGGCACTTGAATCTCAAATTAAATCTGATTAACCAAAGGGCAAGTTTAACTGCATACTTGAATAAAAACATTGGGAATAATTCTGGACAGGACTGTATAGCACTGTCTCTGCCATGATGTACCTATAATCTGCTTTTCCCTTAGGTATCCCCTGGGCACAGTTAAAACCAAATAGTATTTTACTGAATTCTGCAGCTCTGATTATCCTGTGCTTAATCAACCTTTGCTCTTTTAGATTTCCTAGTTTGCAAAACTAATTATAATGAATTGGCCAGCATGTGTGAGCACTGCTGTCCTTCACTGTCCCAAAAAGGACTGCCCAAACATGTACCACGGGTCAGCTGTAAGTTAATAACCACAGACAAATGTGAACAGATGCTGCTAGCAGAGGGCTTGTGCTCTTGAAACTGGAGAACAATGCTCCATCCTTGCTGTCCTTTTGGAATTAGACATATCTCTTATTGCAGATAAGAGATCTTCTATTTAGATAGGCAGAAAGGTAGAAAGGCAGAAAGGCAAAAGGGCAGAAAGGTAGAAAGATAGATATCTAAGGACTGATCTTTTAAATTATTACTATTATCACCATTAATCATAGTTGATCTGCTGTATTTATTCACATTATTGTTGGGGGAATACCACAGACATCCCCCAAGCATGTAATAAATAACTGCCTCCCACCAGCCAATTGGTAGGGAGCAACAAACTACACCAAGTTTTAAAGCAGATGTGCACAGACTTTACAAGGGAAAATCTATGGTGCAAAATTGCACTGCTACAGTAAAGCACTTGAGTGAAAAAGACTTACATTCAGCCTTGCAGCAACACTTAACATTTTTACTCTACAGAGCCAGATATCTGTCCTCGAGTATTTTTGCCTCTCTCATCTAGATTAAAACTCCCGCAGAATAAAAACTGTCACCATCAACATAAAAAGATCCCTTGACTGCTGACCTGATTTTTTTTTCGTCCCCTAGAAAACAACCATTTGAAACTCTGATTAAACGGGACACGCAGGAACCTACTCTCTTCTCCCCAGCGGTGTCAAAAATAGCTTTTCTGAGCAAGCACGTCAAGAGTAAACACAAGCTGCTACAATAAAAGAGAAAGTTGGATTTCATAATTCTTCCTTGTGCAAGGAAGCCTTTTAAAGAGAATATTAGGCAGGACCCTAGACAAAGCAGGGGAAGTCCCATGGCAGCCACACAATAAATGGCAGCACCATTAACATTAGGTCATAACCTCCGTGTCGCTGAGCCTTTGTGTGCGCTCAGCCTGGTGCGCTCGGAGCTGCCGACAGCTGTTCCAGGGCAACACATGGCCAAAGAGAAAAGCCGCAGCCAGCAAGGGGTTAAAGCCTTGCTTTGGGGGTTTTTGCTGTAAGCAGCATCCCTTGAACTTGCTATTATCTTCCTGCCAGCTCCTCCAGACCTGTCCAAAAACATGGGCGGATGATGTAGGTCTCTGAATTCAATGTAACCATGCCAGGTGCTTTCCTTGCCAGTATAAAATAGCTGTGCCTTTCCTGTGTTGCTTTTAAAATGGTCACCAGTTTTTAGCAGTTGTGTCAAAAATGAATCATCCAGACTTATTTGAAGAAACCATCAGCTTTGCACTGAGACTGAGTGCTCTTGTACGCTGACTTACTGAGATTCTCTTTTTCAAATTAAGAAAAAATGCATTTATAAATCTAAAACTTTGAATTCCTCCATTCAAAACAGCAAACAAAAGACCAGCATGCTGCTTCACACCCCAACAACAAGTTTATCTCAAACATCAGATGTGTCATACACATTATCTTTACAACTTTTTTTTTAAATAACAAGAACAAGCATTCTTTAGTCTCATGGCTTTTCTCAAGGTGCTGATAACATATTATTTCTGAATAGAACATATTCCTAAAGTCTAAGCATTGCATATAATAAAAAGCTTTTTTTTCTTTTACCGTCTTGTAGCTACTGCCAAAAAGCATAAAACAATCTTCCTGTTAGTAGTTCATANCACACCCCAACAACAAGTTTATCTCAAACATCAGATGTGTCATACACATTATCTTTACAACTTTTTTTTAAATAACAAGAACAAGCATTCTTTAGTCTCATGGCTTTTCTCAAGGTGCTGATAACATATTATTTCTGAAGAGAACATATTCCTAAAGTCTAAGCATTGCATATAATAAAAAGCTTTTTTTTCTTTTACCGTCTTGTAGCTACTGCCAAAAAGCATAAAACAATCTTCCTGTTAGTAGTTCATATTTATTCCTGAGAAACAACATGGGCTAGAAAGAGCTGACAAATAAACAACATGGGCTAGAAAGAGCTGACAAATAAATCAATAGGGAAATACTCTTTTCCTACGACCAGGAGAGCACGCACTCAGAATGGGAAGTACAGAACAAAAAAAAAAAAAAAAAAACACAAACAAAACCAAAAAAAACAGGAGAAAGGACAATGTTGTGCTGGAAACTAATTCTTCAGGATGTCACGATGGCATTGACAGGGTAGAACAGCTTCCTTCATAATACATTTCTACATCCTCATGGACTGCAGGAAAGCTTAAACCAAGAGGCCTTGGTAAACTGGGGTGACACAAAATGAAAAGTAAAACTGCATGGATTTCTCTAATTACCAAAGCCAGGTCTGTACTTAGTTTTACTCCATAAGCAACTGCCGGTCAGGGATGGGATTTTATAGTAATACAGCTATAAATGCAGCCTCCCGGAGTAAGCCCTGCTATGGCATCACGGGATGATTACAGTGCTCACCTCTGTCCACACAGACAGAATTTCCCCTGAGCATCAACCTTTTCAGGGAAAAGCACCTTCAGCTATCCAATCTGCAGCTACATTAGGGAGTGATGGATTGCTTTAGTAGCACTGGTGGTGTTACGAGTGATACAACTCCTTAAAAAACTTAGAAAACTACCGTGGGCGTCTGGCGAGCTCAGATGTGTCCTGCACCAGGAAGGAGCCATCATCAGAGCTTGTTGCTGAAACGCCACAGACTGAGGTCCCTGTTGCTCTGCAGAGCATAACATCAGCAACAAACACAGTCAGTAAAGATTGCTGTGGGCTTCAGACAAAACAGAAACTTTTTTAAAATTTAAAAAAAAAATTGGCAAGAAAAGCAACTCCCATCAACCCTGCATTCGTCAGACATAAAAACTGTTTTGTTCTCTATCAGGATCTAGCCTTAATCTGGTAAAACCAGGTCTCTTGCTTCATGAAACAGCCAGGGAGGCCGGCACAAGCTTCCCTGCCCTGTTCCATGGACAGGACAAGGTTCAAGACCTCATAGCTCTTCAGTCATTCACTGCTTTCCAAATAAGCTTGCCATTAATTCCCCCATTCTCTCCCTTGAGTCCTGCATACAAGCTGTACAGCCATTAGTAACTATTAACTGAGTCTAATCAAATACTTCAGCTGAGTTTGAATGTTGTTATTCAGTTTGGGATGTTTAAACATAATTACAGGCAGCAAGACTTTTTGACATGACAAATATTTTTTAATAACATTACCAGAATGGTTAGTTCTGTTTTCACTGTGAAAGCAAACAGAGCAATTCCAGCTGGAAAGTTAACATTCATACTTGCAGTAGGGTAAAAAGACAGACTCTGGCAGCCACGCAGCCAAGGAAACTGCTTCCACTAACCAGGGAGAGACGGTGCTTCCAGGGACACTCTCCTACCGCCAACTTTTCTGCAGTTCAGGGTAGGGAACTATTAAGAACTTCATGTACTAATAGTTCATTCCTTCTATCATTTTCCCCCCCAATTCCTTCACAATATCCTGCTTCTCACACACCCTTTCACATGTATCAGGTTGAGTTTTGATGAAAATTATTATTTCTTCAGGAAAGGAAACACCGAGTTACTCAACAAGGCAAATCTTCCAACACAAAGACGACAGCCTAATGCTGAGCACAGAAGGTTCAGAAAGAGGAAGGTGCACACTAAAAACCTTTGCAATCAGAACCAACAACAATAGAATTTTTTTCACTTGGGCTCATTGTTTAAATTGTATTCTACTGCAAGGAGTCTGGGCGCCTTTCAAATGTAAATATTTTACAAGAGAATACCATATGGGAGACCCAGCTGTTTGTTTTTATTAGGAAAAAAATTTAATCCTTTCATTTTGCAAAGATTTTTTTTTTTAAAGCCCAACTCATAGTTACATGCCAACATTTGAATTATCTTAATTCAAATGAATCCCTAAGTAGTTGCAGGAAGTGTTTGAAGTTGGGGTTTTGCAGTTGTTAAGCGCTTAAAGAAGTTGTAAAAGGAATCAAGATTGCAATATGTTTACGCACCAGTATTTTCCCATGTTTGATTAAAAAAATAAAACACATTGACTCTGTACACATTACTATAGGCGACACATTTAGAGTTCAGTAGGGCACAATGACACTTAAATAGGTACGTAAGCAATATCAACTACAAAAATAAACCTACCTGGCCCAAAATCAGAGACCAGCAAAAGCTTCGGAGTAACATATTCACCTGCCAAATTAAGTGTCTAATTTTGTTCACAGATAACTCAAACAAAACTTTGCAGATTTTCTCAAATGTGTTGCTGCTTAGAATAATTTGCCAAGAAATACTCATACAGTGAGTCACGGCAGAAAAGAATTGTTTCTACAAAGTCTTTAAAGCTCAGTTTGCACAGGACACACCAAGAGCCATGAGCAGGAACACACCATCCACATCCCCAGCACTTGTGCTCATGGATCCCAGGAAGTTTCTTGTTTTTCTAGAGAGAACTTGCTGTGCTGATCTCTAGAGACCAGTGAGAATATACATGCACACATCTCACCTTTTTTTTCATCCTACTAACTCTTTAATTTTTATCCTCATACTTACCACAAGAAAAAAAAAATTAAATCATGAAGGAAGCATCATTCTGGGGAACATCCATGCTGGAGTGCTATATTTGTTCAACCCTAGGCCTGACAGTAGGAAAGACTGATGCAACCAGAGGAACCTCACAGAAGGGGGTATAAGACCCAGGCACCTGACAAGTGATGCTTCTCCAGGATGCTCTTCCAGCAAACAGTTTTCAGTCTTCTCTGAAAGAAATTCTAATCAAATTGTTTTGATTTTTTTTTTTTTGCTGGAATTCTTTTCATTCCCCTGTAAATCCATTTATAATTTTGAGCCCTACAACCTCCTGTGACAATGAATTCTCTAGTTTAATTATGTGTTGGGCAGAAAAACTATTTCCTTCACTTCAATGCTTCCCTGTCATGCAGCATGCCCTCAGATTTGGGAAATGTGCTGCACCCTACATAGTCAGCCAAGAGTAAAGGTTTTAATGGGAGGTCCAAAAGTGCAGAAGTTGAAAAGGGCTGGAAGGTTCATCTCCAAGACTCAGGGAATCAATTGCTGCCTAAGACTGTGCACTAGGGAGAGGTGGAGGGTGGAAAAAGGAAAGAAAACATGGGTTTGGAGGAAACATGCTTACGCTCCAGAAAACATTAGTTTTTTGTTAGCTAGCACAGCCAGGTGAGCAGGGCTACATATCAGAAAACAGGCACTGAATCATCACTGAACTCCCCAGTTCCTCAGCACCCAATGCCCTCAGCTTTGCAGCAGCTGCTCCACTGTAGCTGAACTCACGAGTGTTGATGTCTCCCTTCCTCATACACCAGCCAAACCCTTCCTGGTCATGCTCCTGCTGCTGCTGCTCTCATCCCAGGCACCCTGGGGCTTGTTTGATTCTCAGAAAACAAGGACCAGTGCTATGGTGTTGGGTGAGGAAGGCTGCTCTCCTCACAATCCATACAGATGGAGGGGCAGGTTCCCCATCCCTGCTGCTCCAGGCCAGTGGCACAGGCTGCACTTCTCCCAGCAGCAGCTCTTTGCCTTTTTACTGTTGTTTGTAACATTGTTTGCAGCAGCTGGAGCTTTCAACCAAACTCGAGCTGGCCACCATACACACAGTAAATACAATATCCACTACAGACAGCTCAACATCTGAAATAAAATGACAAGCAATGGCTGAGAGAATTCAGGCCAGCACCTCCACGTCCCAGGCAGGCAGCAGTACAGGCTGCCCAAGCTGCTGCAGGTGAGCAGGGCCTGTGTTATCCTAGGAAGGTTGGTATTTCCACAAGCTGCACCCATTTGGCCCTCTCTGGAGGAGGCTGTAATTCAGCACAGCACTTCTGCACTGGCCTGGAAGATGTGTCATGGACTGACCACACAGTAAACATTAATTATATCCCTATATGACTGGCACTCATGGGTCAAGATGGGAAGTCCTTCTCCCAAAACAGGCTTGGTGCAGACCCTGCAGGAGAGCACACACTACAAAGCAATGACAGATTGCCTAGGGTGTGTCGACAAAAGGAAAAGCTCACTGATGCTCATTTATCTCTCCACATGCTCTCTGGGACTGTATTTTCTCCCTGATGCAGGCAAATTGTTCCTACAGTCCCAACACAGCACTCTTCTATGAAGTAAAATCTCTTCCTGGGGGAAAGCTGAAACCCAAGTCACTTGGGCAGTACCTTTTCACCTCCTCACAGCTGCAATGCTATAAACCACTGCTATAGCCCACCCTGCATGCTCCTCCTTATCACAGCATCCTCCCAAAGAGCACCTGGAGGGTTTTCCTGAAGCAAGTGACAGTGGCAAAGCCTTTTGGTGACAAGCTGGTAAGATCTAGTCACACTACAAACACTGCATCCTAACACTGATTTACACTAACAGGGAAGAAATCCACGTTACAGCTTGTTTAGTAATGCCACTGAAAAGTCAGTCCACATGAGAGCCTTTGCCTTTTCAGTGGGTTTGTGTTTGAAATTCAGTGGTAGTATTCAGCACAGAAAAAGTTCTACAGTTTAAGGGAGAGGGATTTCTCTGCACAATTGGCAATGGAGGGGTTACTAAGGCTCTAATGTGTGCTCCAGGCAAGAGCTGACTTTCTGACACTGTGCCCCAAACCATGTTGTTCTTATAATAAAATCATTCAGGCATCAGTCCTGAGGTGGAAGATTACACTGAAATAGTACTCCCCACACTGTATCTTTTTCGTTTGCATCATTTACTGCTGGGCATCTGAAAAGAAAGGACGGCTTATATAAGAGACTTACCCATGTCTGGGAATGTTTTTCATTTCTCCTTCTTCTTATAAAGGGAAAGCCAATGTTTTTTCAAAACTGGACTATACAAATTCAGACATTTCCTCTTTCTGGTTGAAGTATTTTGTAAGCATAAGAGCAGTTACCACTTTAGCCCCATGTTCAGGTTGAGAAGCACAAATAATCTTCTAGATATTAATGAAAAAACATCTGTAGAAAGGAGAGGTCTCCAGAATCAACTCCTTTGCCTACAAATAACAAATCTATTCACAATGACACAGGGGCCCTCTAAATGTAGTGCACACAGGAGTGATGCAGGACCTTACAAATCTGTTTCTCCTCCCTACACGAGCGGGCTGCACGTCTGAGGCTGTGTTAGAAGAGGCTGCCCGAGGTGTGCCCCACTCCCCTGCTATGAGGGCACTGAAACTACCACTAGGCTTTGAGAGGCACCTGATGGCACAGGAACCTCTCTGAGAGCTACTGCAGGTGAATTTACACCTCAGACATAGGAGAGATTCAGTATGTAACTGAACTGCCCACCTAAACCACTGAACTGACTGCATTTGGGTATCAGCCTACTTCACTGAGCACATTTAGTTATTATTTCCCCTCACAGGTGTCAGGCTGTGTGCCAGCTCCATCTCGGCTCCTCCCATCAGCACTCTGAAAAATTGTATTCCAGTGTTTATTGGGACTGAAAAACTTCAATAGAGATTTGGTAAGGTTTCTTAATTCTATTTGCAGCTCAGCCCTACTCATCAATATGAAATATCAGTTTTGTGTGCAGGCCACATTTCCTCTCCCAGCTCAGGATGGAGTCAGGCTGAAGTTTCCATGAAAGCCAGGGGAAGGTAAACCAGCATTAAGTTTCTAATGTGATAGCTTCAAAGTCATCACAGAAAAAATTGTTATCACAAGTTCCAAGTTTCTACGTAGGCCACTGCTCCCATATCCACCAGTATGCAATAAGCAATCAGAGAAGTTACTCCAAAAATAGAAAAATACATTTTGCATTAATGATAAATTCACTACAAAATATTTTTAGTAAATTATTATTAATAGCATATTCTCCACTTAGGACTCAAGTGCCATCAAATAAAAATAGGCTGCTGCTGCCAATTGGAAAAGTAGCTCCATATGTGTTTATTGAAGCTGTAACAGCACTAGTGTCCAGGTGTAGGGGTTATAATTTTGGCAAGAAAAGCCCTAAAACTTCTGGAAGTACCTGATAAACATAAGCACAACTTGGTGTTGCCAGGCCACTGTACACCTCAGCTGCAGCAGTTAATGCAGTAAAGCACAGCTTTCAAATGACATTTTGACATGTGACTTATTAATTTAAGGGTTTACTCATGGACAGTTATCAAAATACTTACAAAGCTACAGCACACACTCCATAACGTGTATCCACACAATCTACTTCATGTTCACTGCCTGGCTTAGTAAGTCTTTATTTATGATATTCTGGCTACTGAAATCAGTGGAAAATAAAAGTCTAATTTTCTGATGCATCTATACCCTTAATTCTTACTCATTTCTGTAGGGAGCTAAGAGCATTAAAAAAAAAAAAAAGGTTTGGCACTTAAATACATTCTCAAATCTGAATGCCAAGCAGCAAGCACCTGTACAGGACCTGGGAAAGATCTCAGTCCCTCTTTAAGGCTTTTGGCGTCACCAAATGATGAATAAATAAAATTATCAGAATTATTACTTTGCCTGCTCTCATTAGCTCATCTGGGATTGATCTGAAACACCAGGAATGCAACAGCACTGAAATTATAAAGGAAAGGAAAAAGAAAACTCAAGCTGATGCTTCAAAATAAGGCAAGGACCTGGGGAGTATATTATGCTAACACATGACACAGCATTATTCATACAAATGACAGAAAGAAGTGAGGCTGGAGAGAGCAATTCCCCAGTGTGCAATACTTTTTTTGTTAGTTCAAATTACAGATGATACAGTTAACAGTTATTACTTCAGGAAAATAGATGCCATGAGGCCACACTCTCATGAGCTGGTGTAGTACCAAGTCTTCCCCAACTGATTAAAGAGATCATAAAAGCTTTCTTCCCAATCCCTAATGACTTTTTTTTTTCAATAAAATTTTTAAAAAACCTTAAATCACAGCTTTACAGATCCTCACTATTTAATCACTGTAAATGTCACTGAAATATCAGACAAGATACCTGTATAACAAGAGGGAATCAATTTCACCTCTTTCCCCAGAGTGTCTTTGGTTTCAGTTTTAACTGTCGAACTTGTACCAACTCTCTCCTGGCCAGGTGATGTTATAATTAAACACCCTGTGATTCTCAAGCCTTCACGATGCCGAAATGTCTCTCCTTTCCATCCAGCACCTCAAGGACAGAACTGGCACAGAGCAGGACACTCAGCTGATGCTTGGAGCCCTGCACAGGCACTGGGCATGTGCTTTTGCTGCTGTGTGACCAGAGAGGTGTTTGGTTCCCCCCAAAATCGTCCCTTCATCAGAACACATTCACAAAGGTAATAACTAGGACACAATCTGGCTCAGTGTTTAATAACTCCATCATTATGCTGTGAATTTGCCTTGTCATTTACACCTGAGTGGGAACACAACTTGGGCACTGCAGTTATAATGATGCCAATTTGCAACAGTCTCCTGATGCTGACATTTGATGGTGAAGTTTTGGGGAAAAGTTTCTTTGCTACATGACAGAGTTATTCTTCTGCCATTAATATTACACCCTTTGACAGTTATGGTTTATTAACAATAGCTGCATAGTCGACATTTTGACTGATCCTTTGTCATGTTTTTATCTTCACAAGGTGTAAGCAGTCATTTAATACAGGTCTGGCAGCTACAGGTAATCATTCAGCAAATCATACTGCTAGCCAAGAACAAACAAGGAATATTACACCAGTAAATCTCATCCATTACAAGAGGAATCATGGATGTGTTATACTGCATAGTTTCTGCAGTAAATTTGCAGCAGAGAAAGAGAGGAATTTGACCCCCATTGAGAGAGGCTCCTAAAAAAAAGAAATGAAACATCCAAAATACCATCATGCCTTCTGCACACAGCTCCACCAAAATCATACAGATCCTTGATCAGAAGTGCAAATTGGGAATACAATCTGAAAAGCCTGTGCAGTGAGACATGCCACAAACTGTTAATTGTTAAATGAGCAATTGCTGGACTTGTTAATTTCTAAAAGAGATGAAAGGAATCTCATCTTCTTCATCCACCATTTAACAAGCAAAACAAACCTCTGAGCATTACAACAGTAGGTGTAATCAACCCACCAGACAGCATTAAGTTAAAACAATGGCTCAGATATCACTAAGCCTCTTACAGGAGTTCAGTCAAATCCAGACTTATTTGGATTACACGGTAGTTTGGGAAATACTGTAGCAAGGATCATTTAACTTCCAACCAAATCCAAAGAATATGAATTTTTTCTTCCCTTACAAAGAAAAAAAAAAAAAAAAAAAATTTC
>VYZR01057057.1:85814-105688 GCA_013400675.1 Oxylabes madagascariensis
TCCTCATCCTTGTCTGCCATTCCAAGAAAGCTGTGTCCCTTCTGCACAGTTCTCTTTCTTTGCCTGCCAGCTTTCCCTGATCTTCCTATTTACATTACAAGCTCTCTGGGGCAAGCTTTCTCTCCAGGTACCTGTTCGTACAGTGCACAGCATACTTAGGCTCAGTCAAATAATAATGAAAATATATTATACAAATAATAATGAAAACATAGCAATGAGAGAAAAAAACAACCAAACAAAAACAACAAAAAAAAACAACCAAACAAAAAAAAAAAAAACCCAACCAAACAAAACACCACTAAAGCAGAGACCTTGATTTGTGCAACATAATCCACAGCTCAGATAGGCACAGCTTGTGACAGATTCTTTCCTACTCCAATTAAGTTGATGGCAAAGCTCCCATTAGCCTTAGTAAGAGCAGGATCAGACCCAAGCTGTGTACACTGAAAACTTTCAAAAGGTCAAAAGTTGTCTAGCTTGAATGACATACTGCATTTATATTTCTATGGAAATTTGAAATTCCTACAGAGTGTGGGATGCAGTCAGTCCTGAACCACAGGATATATTCACTTCCAAGCATGGAGGCTCCTCAGGGACAGAGGCACCTCAGGAGCACTGGATTTTTTATGAGAAACTTTAGTCATCCAGCCAATAATACTTACAACAAAAATAATATTTTCCATTCTCACATATTGCTAAGTTGTAAACTGTTCCTTAGATACCTGCACATGGAGTTTATGAGAAACATATGTAAAATCCTGACAAGCAAACCCTGTTTATACCTTTATACAAAATAACTATTGAAAGGACCAATTTTCAAAAGATGCCTATTGGGACCTGTCAATTATGCCGTGTGCCAAAGTCATCATCAAGGAATGCACTTCAGATGCTGCTCTGCCTTCCCTGAGATGCCACCACCTGTAACATCCCCTGCTTTCTTCCAGTGCAGGTAGCACTCTGATGGTTGCCTTCAAATGTCACTGAGACTCAGTAAGAGCTTGTTGAGCTTTCCCAGTAAAACAAGGGGGAATTCTCAGGTTTGAGAGAATTCCTGGTAGGACCCTCTGTCGAGTTTAAATCATGCCTGGGTGAACACCACATCTTTGTGATATTCACCGGGACATGACAAAGACTTTCCTACTCAGAAAATGTGAGAACTGATAAACAACTCCACATTTGCAAATCAGCCAGAGGACTCTGTCACATCCTTCTTGGGCTACGTCTCTGTTTTCAATTATAATACCAAAATAAGGAAAAGTCAGCACAAAAAGGACTTTCTGTTGCTAAAGCCTGTAATTTCCAAACACAATACAAATTAATCTGATTGAACTGGTTAAAAGGTTGGTGAGAGAGGGGGTTGTGTTGTTTTAGTTTGGTTTTTAACCCATGTGCTTCAACACAACACTGTACGAACAGATCTCAGCTGCAGCAACTTCGACTGTGTATTAATGGCATTACTCCATCCCTCTCTTACCACTTATGAAGTGTATGGGAAAAAGTTACCTGTTTTCAATTATATTCTCCTACTGTATCATTTCTCTATCACCTCGTGACCTCCTTTGGTTAACTTGACCTTTGCACCTCCCAACACAGCAAAGATGCGCATTCAAAATGGGGTTTGTTCTTCTTGTAGTGATGCCTCAATGTGACTAAGCTGGTTTGTATCAATTCTAGGATGACAGAAAGCTGCTTTTCCCTACTTAGATACACATACCCATTGAAAGCACACTCCTTTCAGCTTTGTGCTGTCGTGGGATTTTAATCCCCAGAGCAGTAAATGTGGCTCTAATGTATCACTCACTACTTTACTGATAAAACTGGATTCACTGTAGATGAGAAATGCTGAAACAGAATAAAATGTGATGCTGAAGAGCCTGGGTTTACTCAGCAAGAAATCTCCCTTTTCTAAATTCACCAGAACATGTCTCCACACCTAAAATTAGACCAAAATACTGGAATTTCAATTCCAGTCTTTATTTCTTACTTTTAGCTACAGCTTCCTAGCACCAAGAACATGCTGTGAAACTTACTCTCTGGGCAACGCAATCTCTCCAGAATTATAATCAGAAGAGTGGCTTTGTTTTATGTCATTTCAGAGGATTTTTAACATTACTATTTAGACCTCTGAATCACCTGGTATCCCCATCTAGTCCACATCCAAGCTGGTCTGACATTCCTTGCATTTTTAGAGAAACTCAATTTTTCAGCTCATTTTACAAGTTGTTTGTTTGTTTAATTATTAGTTTGCAGGTAAGAAATATCCTGAGAAAACAACTGCACTCTACAAGAACTGATAGATGTGGAAATGGATTTGTCTCTTTTGTTGCATACAAATAATATTTTTAGCAGGAAACCAGCAGTGCATTGTCCCTACTGAATTTATAACACAATTAGAAGAACTGTGTTGCCTTGGACCTTCAGTAAATACTCTTTGAAGATTTCTGAGGCCCTTTGCAAGCTGAATCTGTTTAAATCAGCAGTTATAAAAATAAAAACCTAATGAGGATGCTGAACAAAGTATACTTTGACTACCTCAAAATTATAAAATTGAAGTTGGGAGATGACCAACGGGTATTAAGTTTATCACACACATAGAAAAACAACAAACAGTGTACCCCTCTTGCCCTGATTTTTGAATTATGCACCAGTGCAATGGTGAATGAGAAATCCATCACTGCCTAAAAGAGAAATCTGAAATTACAACTTGGAGAATTTCAGCCCTTTCAAAAAATTTTGAAGATGTCTTAATCCACGAGCTTTTTTAGACATGTAGATAATCTTCGACTGTTAAAAAATCACCCTCTGAAACTGTTGGTGTTAGAAAGGATACCCAGGCTCACTACATGAAACAAATAAATAGAAAAGTTAGGGGAGTCCAGTGGGGATTCAGGGATCCCATTAATCAATAATCCCAGATAACTGAGGGAAGGATGAAACCAATGGCTTTAAGCGGAATTTCAGAACCTCAGCCATACCCTCCACATGCGGAAGAAAATTGGATCCATTTCTGTTCTCTCAACCACTGTCAAATCCTACCATTGCATCCAACTCCCCATGCTTTGGTGCCATCTGTAAAACAGAGATGCTAATAATCCCCCACATCTCACAGCTGTTCTGTGAATTAACTTGCCAGGGATCCATGGTGTTTTTGGTCCTGCTGATGAGCACTCACAGGACATGCACAGCATCACCTCTTTTCTTTGTCAACTTATTAATTACTGCATGTATTCTCCAGGTCTTGCAACTGAGTATCTTTGAATTGCTGAAATAAATAAATAATTGAGAGCCAATAGCCTTTCACTGACTACAGATCAACCATCTGTCGCATTCCTGGGTATGACAAAACTTTTAATCAATATATAATTTTCACCCTGTTTTAATGAGTGTTGCTGTATCACTCCCTACTGCTGATGGCAGTTCTGTCTCCTGTTGGGCTGGTATTAAACACTTCTGTACTGGGAGGCGATGCCAGCCCAAAGCCTTCATCTTTCAGCTGTACCCGATAAGCCTGCACACATAAAGTGCAAGTTTATATTACATATTCCACTCAGTTTCCCAAATGGGAGACAGCAACAGTTTTATAACCATAGCAGATCCTAAAATTTGAAAAAGCAGTCATGGTAGTTTTTGCAGAAATATTTCAGGGAATAACCAAGGAAGTTTTCATTGAGTTTATTTCAGACTAAAGGAACTTCTCTCATGCTGACTGGGCTGTATCTCCTTCTGTTGGGATCTGAGGACCATATTAAATAAATACTTAAATGGGAAACATCCAAGGAATAGTTAACTGTTGAGAGAAGGGGATTTGGGATGGTTCTCTTCCTTCTGGGTCAGGAACAACTAGAGCTGGGAAGAAAAAGGCTGTTGCCTAATGCAGCATTTTAGTATTTAAAAACCTGGTTTTCTTCCAAAAGAAAAATGGGGCCCTAGTGGCTTGGCAGCCTGCTCCTGAGCCACAGATCCTGTGATGCCAGGATCCTCGGCCTCACAGCGGTTTGCATGCCCTGGCACCACATCCCTCCCAGGAGGGCACTGCCAACCCCACGGTGGCTGGCAGAGCTGGCAGGCTCCACAAGTGGCACCCTGGGAAAGGTCCAGCTTCTCTCACAATTTCAGCAATGTCAAACCATGTAAGCAAAATATGCAGTTCCTTCCAAAGCAGGAAATCCAGTGAAATAAATTTCTCTTATCAGCTTTAATGTAAATCTTGCATTTCAGGATGGTGTGGGGTAAAGTGAGATCTCATGATCTCAAGGAAGATGAGGTTTGGGACCACATGTGGGCTCCTTGCAGCTTGTGCAAGAATAGCCTTTGCAGCCTGGTTTGGGTCACACTCTGCTTCAAAGGAAGCATGACTGCAGATTAAAGAATTTGAAAAAAAGAGAGTTGGGTTTTATTGGTAAGAAGAAAAAACAAAAACAACAACCAAAAAACCCCCAACCAAACCCAACAGAAACAACCCACAAAAAAACATTAAAAGGCCATAATCAACAAAGAACAACCACCAAATAAATATAATTTCCATATTTCCATATCATCACTTTGTAGGAATGTGATTTAAAATTTAAATTCTGCAGCCTCCCAGTCCAGCACGGAGCAGCAGAAAGAGAAAGCATTGCAGAGCAAGAACACATTTTTCAGCCTGGGCACTCTGGAGGATGAGCAACTCTGCAGATCTGATGAGAGGGACAGACCAGCAGCCCCTTGTTTCATGCACGGAGTATGACCTCTTGTAACATTCTGATTTATTTTTTGGTCCTCAATTGGTTTAAAAACCATTCGTGTTACTTGGTATGAAGACAAAATTACAGAAAGGAGCAATCAGTCAGCCCAAGTAAACTGTCTTAGGCTATTTTGTGGGGGCACAACTGTGAACAAACTGCGGTGGATGGAACTGGATGAAGGACAGAGTAGATACAGGCTCACTGGAGCACAAAACACGAAATAAGAGCTCAAACATTTCAGCTGCCTTCCCAACAGGACCCAAACTTCTTGGGAGGATCCAGGTCTGGAGGGCAGTTCAGCACCAGCTGAACTGAGGCTGGCGTTGCTCCTGGATGGAGCAGAGCCACACTGAGCTTTCCCTTTCCAGGAGAAAGCCCCAGAGCTGAGGGGCTGTGGCTCACAGCACCCAACTCATCCCATGTGTGACTCAGCTCAGGCCACATGCACCGGGATGGTGCAGCAACAGGGAGCCCACATAAAACCCCCCACTTCACACACAGATAAACAAAGCCCAGATGGCACTGCGGAGAGGCACAGGGAAGCCTCTCTGTGTGTGCACACTTTGTAATTTGGGGAAAACTTGCAGATAGCAGGGCACAGAGCTTTGCTACATCAGCAGACAGATGTGAATTTAAGCAAGCCTCCAATATTGCTGCTGCGCTACTGCTTTTAATGTCTGCTAGAAAAGCAATGAAAGAAAGGATCAGGGACTAGAGAAAAGGGGAATGTTTGGTGGTTGGAGCAGACCTGCTTTTTCAGTAAATCACTGAATCTCTGTTTCTTTCTGCTGCAGAATCACCTAAGCTTACCAAAGGCTGTGGCAAAGCTCTCACTGACTTTACCAAAAGGAGGATTACTGAAAATAGCTAACTAGAGGTGTCAGGAACCTGAATTGTAACTAACATTTTAAAACATTACAAAAGTAATGCTTCTTGCCTCTTTAAAGTGTGACAACTTCTTACACCATGGACAATTTAGCTGTTTGTGAATTCACTGCAAGAAGAGCAAAGTGGGGCAAAGTAAAAGGGTCTGGACACATCATTGCCAGAGCTGCATTTATCATTCTAAGTTCCTAATTACACTGTTTAGGGAAAACACATTTTTCCTTCTCAGATTTTCTCTGCTCTAGGCTGCATTTCTGCGACATTAAGTGAACTGCTCTATCACAGCACCTGATCACCAAAATAAACAATAAAAGCAACCATGGACAGCAAGTCACAGAAAAATTGACCTTTTGTTGCTGCCACAGCCTTATTTGGTGTGGAAGCTCCAACAGGCCATTTTTAATGAATCAGAACAAAAGTATTTCTATCTTTTGGCTTGTTCAGAACAGACAAAACTACCTCATGGTTTGTGCTGCATGAGCACCACCACAGACGGCTCTTCATAGGTCCAGTCCCCACCGTGGATGTAAGGATGCTCCAGGTAAACACCATAAACACCAATATGAGTTGTGCTGCAACTCAGAGACTCTGAAAGCTACAGCCAACATCTTGGACACAGCCTTGAAAAGTCTTGAACAAGTGACTTAACCTGCAGATGCTTGAAGCTGTGTTACTGCTCTTTTCCAAAATGCAGTCTCAATTCAGTCTGAACTTTTAGCATAAGCATCCCATAAAGCTCTCATATCAAAACTCATTTTCACAATGATGGAGAAGACGAGACCTTTTTGTGTTGCTTACAAATTGCACGTTTCAGACGTAAAATTGGGTTGCTTTGGGTACCCAATAAGGCTGGTGGGGATTTTTGCTTGCTTGTTTGTGGTTTTGTTTAGTGAATGAGTGGTACTTGGAATATTAGTTACTAAAGGCTCAGTAATACAGTGATTTTTATTCAGCATCTGTACATTTCAGCAGCTTAGTGAATGAGGCAACAAGATTTCATATTTTACTTAAAGGTGTTCAGATGTTAACAACTCCAGCTGGTCTAAAGGATAAAAGATAGATAACCGTAAATTGCTGCATTAGCTGAGGGAATACTCCAGGTAAAGCAGATATTAACTTTCAGAAAATTAAGAACAAAATACCCAAGGCACAATATAGGCTGATGCTGGATTGAACCAAAGGCACCAGAAAATATTCAACACATTTTAATATTAGGTTTTAAACAAAAGGGCTTGACATACAGAGGTAAAAAGGAAAATAACATCTCAAGCTTGTTTTCCCAATACCAATATTTCTTTGTGAAGTACCAAAAATATACAAATAATGAAAAGAAGCAAGTATTGCAGTCATTCAATTGCTGGTTTCTCTGTGGGCAAAGCAATTAAGAAATCCATTCAATAAAAAAATAGAGCGAATGTCAAGATTTTCTAAGCAATCATGAAGGTTATATTTTTTCCTTTTTAGGACATCTAGCTTGGACCAACACAATGGGTTTCTTTTTCAGATGACTATCTCTATCAGAAAAGCAGTATTATTTTATAGCTGTACATAGAGCAGCTTAGTTGTTGAGATACAGAGAGATATGTAAGGGGAAAAACACCCCAAATATCTGGCAACAGTTCTCCAGAATGAAGTTAAGTGTTTCAAAAGACAGCCCATAGCAATACATGGTGCCACCCTGATATCGTGGTACATGCAGGACCTGCACTAATGCCAAGGTGTTCCAATGTGCCCATTTAAGTCATGCCCAGGGTTAGACCTGGCTGTAATTGCCAGCTCTTCTAAGCAATCCCTAAGGAATCACATTTTCTGATGCTTTAAATCACAACCAGGTCAATGTTCTCTTTTGGTCATGGCCATGTGACAAGTCAAAACCAGGAACACAGCAAATAAACCCAGTTTTCCTAGATTCATTAATTTTTCTAAAGAGCTGGACAATAAATTAGACAAGAGTGTGACCATGAGTAGGAAGAAAAAAAGACAATTCTTGAGACCAAGAAGTCTCTAGAAACTGATTTTCCACTAAGGAAGTAATAAGTATTTGGAATCACCTGTAAAATGTTTAAAACAAATTCACTGGAACATCCAAGTGTCACAGGGATTACATTTTTCAAAGGAAATACAGTAAGTGGGGGAGGAAATTACATAATGAATGGATTTTTTTCCTTTTAATTCTTCACATTTTACTTCAGAGACAGAAATGCACTCATATATACAGGAAAATATCCTTTTCCTCTTAGACATCCTAAATCACATTCAGTGGACAGGTTATGGGCGTGCAGACCTACTGTGAAGGCACAGAGAAGGAGAAAGAAATCCCCTGACCTTTATTTCACTACTTGGCTGGTTAAGGCAACACCTTCTGACACAAATAGTCACATAGTATTTATGTTTTGAGACCATCTAACAAAAAAACACTACAAAAGGCACTACAACATGGACTAGCCCCAGTTTCTAAACTCCTTTTCAGTAACTACCAGCAGGGGCCAGAAAATTTAAGAAGTTGGTAACAACTATTCAAAATCTTGGCTTAAAACCCAGTTTCCAGGTTTTTTCCCTAATTGCTTCATTTTCATGTGGTGCAGCACATCTTCCCATGTGAGCGGCCGTGTGCAACAACCTCTCAGGGGGCCCAGGCTCGAGTGGCCGCCTGCACCAGGATCAGACCACTCTGAGAAGGTACCCAAGGGAGGATTTCGACAGCTGCTGGAGGGAAGACAATTCACACATGAAAACAATTTCAATAAAGTTGTGATAACCCATTGAAGGTGAGCACTGCTGACATTGTCCCAGGTGAGGGTTGGGACTCTGTCCCCAGAATGCTGAAGGTTGTGCTTGTCATTGCCTTGTACCTTGTCTGCTTCCTCTGAATCACTTAGCTGAGATGGTTTTTTTAATCATCTCTAGTCACCAGAGAAATTCCACATTTACACCAATAGGTAAATTAGGCTCCCTTTACTGTTAAATATCCCTTATTTCTGCTCAAGTTTTTCACTCTATGACAAAATAAAATAAACAAAAAACAGCTTTATCTCACCTAAACTGCTATGAGACATGACAGCATATCTGTCAGTCTCATAATCCAACACCACATGTATCTGTCTTTTCTTGCCATAAATTTCTCCTCGAGCAGCAGGACTGTGACAGCTGTACCATGCACTGGCATATTCACAACACTAAACCTCTCCAGAGTAGCTTGATGAAGGGATGAAAGCTCCATACTCTTTAGTGAAACAAAGCCAGCCTGGGAGATAAATCCCCAAGAGTCTTGGTGGCTAACAGCCCTCTGCACAGTTTGGTGGATAAATACTGCACGAGAGCAGGAGGAAGCAGCGCTTGCAAACTGCAGCCTCTGTTGTCCTTCTGGAGCTGTGCTACTTTTTGACTTCCAAATAGCATGAAAAGTGACTGCAGCTACAAGTGAATTGTTGCTTTCCCACACATATGTTATCTATTCATGCTGTATTCTGCAATATTTGTCAACAGAAACAGGGAATTTTCTTTTATTCCAAGACTTATCTTTGAAGCAAATGGGAGGGACAGGGTATTTGCAATCTTGAAAGAATTACTTACCCTAAAGGTCTACTGATTTCCAAGCATCCTACACAAGACAGCAGTCCTGGGACCATTTTGACCCACCAGACACCCAAAATAATTTTTTTTTTTAAAGTATAAAAGTATGGGGGGAACTATTTTATGTTTGTGAGAATCTTGCCTTTTCTACTTCTCATTTACCCTCCTTACACACTGGAATTCCACAGCAGTAGCTGATCAAACTATCTTAAGGTCTTTTTCAGTGTTTGAATCACTCCCATATACACTGGTGGCAGACGTCCCTGAAGTCCCCTTCCTTCCACACTGTTAAATCTCTAGTCTTGGCCCATGCTATTCAGAGTATCAATTGACCTTTCCGGCTTAAATTGCTATACCTCACCCAGGATCTCTAAATTGCCCATCTTTTAAAATATTTATTCTTACTAACAATGTAACCAAAGGCTTGTAAATTTAATAACATGGTGAGCTGGCCCTCCCATAAATGCCTCTATCAGAGACAGGAATATCAAGTAGGAGAAACAGGAGGTGCATTGCAGCAGGGAGCCTGTCTGCCTCGTCCCACAGAGAAGTGAATTGAGTGATCTGGACCATCTTGGTGACAAGGAAAAGATCTGAGCTACTGAAATTCTAAAATCAGAGAATTATTTAGGTTGAAAAAGAGCCCGAAGATCGAGTCCAACCATTAACCCAGCACTGCCAAGGCCACTACAAACCCATGTCCCTAAGTGCCACATCCAAATATCTTAAACACTTCTAAGGATAACTCCACAACTTCCCTGGGTGGCCTATTCCAATGCTAGACAACCCTTTCAATGATGAAATTTGCCCTAATATCCAATTGAAATGTCCCCTGGTACAACTTGAAACCATTCTTTCTGGTACTGTCACTTGTTACTTAGGAGAAGAGACTGATCCCCATGGTGCTACAACCTCCTTCTAGGAAGTTGTAGAGAATTAGGGTTGTTTTGGGGGAAAGGGGGGGAGGGAGAGGTGTTGATTGTTTAAGCTTTGTTAACTGTTTTCCAAACTATGAACAGAAACACTCGAAGATTTAAAATTCATTGAGACCTATTGAATTTAAAGCTTTGTACAAAATACTGGCAATCTATATAGTTGAGATACACGGTTCATGGGTAAAAATAAATCCCCCTTATGGATAACTTTCCACAGGAAATCATGTCCACACAGTGCTTCTGATGGTTAATAAGAGCTTCAGATGCCTGTACATAAAGCATAAAGTCAAGTGAATCCATCATGTAAGGTGTTACTCAGCCAGTATATCCACAAGGGAACCACATACAACTGCCCTGGTTGTGTCCACACTGGTCCTCACGAGTTGGCTGAGGAGCAGACACAAGAACAGGATGGGCACAGACCTGTCTGCACCCTGTCTGCACTCTGCTTTCAGGAGTGTTCCCACAAGCTGCCTGGGGAAAGTCCTGCAAGAAGCCCACCAACAGCCCGTTGTGTGCCCCTCCTGCCCTCAAACACACACCTCTGTCACACTGAAACACCCCAAAATGCCAGGCATGCCCATGCACATCCATGGAATTCTATATATTCCAAGATAAAGACCTCATCTACCCCTGGCACCAAATCTGCAGATTCACTGAAATGTGACATGGCATCCAGTTTTACCGGTTGGCGCTCCCATCAAGCAAGGACATTCTCATCTCCAGGTAAAATTCCTCCTGGCCAGAAGAATGACAGGTGCTTCAGAGAAACACAGGCATAACCCCAGCCCTGCCAGCACTCAGAAACAAAAAATAAGACAAATCTGTATTAAAGTGCATCATTATTCAGTGAGTTGAGACATTAACATGCAGACAAGACAGAAAGAGAGGGAAGAGGCCACTCCATCAGAGAGTATCCATCAATCACCACGGCACAAACACAGCTGACAGCTCCATTAACTCTGGCACATACAGGTCATGGGCTTGCCTGCTTGTTTGTTTGTTTGTTAATATGTTATCAGACCTCATTTTGAACAAAAGCATTAAAACATGGTAGTTTTCTAGGGATGCAAACAATGCTTTTTTAGGAGGTGCTTAAGGAACTAGGAGGAGCAGGGCTGAATGAGTTTTCGGCAAAACTTCTTTTTCACTATGAAATATGTCTTTGACTCAGAAAAATAACCAAAGTACCCCATGTTCTCAAAGATAAGGTAATATCTTTGTTGGAAAATGTATGGTACATACTAGCTAATAATTTCTATTCTAACATTCTGGGTAGGTTTCAAACAAAATTTTTCCGTTATTAGAGTTTTTGTCCAAACGCGTAAAATTATCTGATTTTCTTTTTTTTCAAGAAAAGCTGAAGAGATTTCTCCTCAAATCATCAACAAACATGGACATTTTTATTGTTACCACCAAATTTTCAGGACGAGATTATGTGGAGACCATTGCATTGAGAGGAAGAGATGGCATGGAAAAAGCATGCAAAATGGTAAGTGAAACAGCCTGCATACCATGAAATTGGACTGAAATTCTACAAATGAAAGACAGTTGTTTCAGAAGAATAGTGTTTAAGGCTGAAGGTAGCCAATTCCAGCTCAAGCCATGAGCTTACAGGGTCCTAGCCTCCAGGCAGGTATATGATTTGAAGGAGACCAGACAGTGCTATAAATGCCAAGTATTCACAGAAAACACAACCAAATCATAGCAAAAGCATCTGGGATGCAGCATTTCCTGTGTTTGTGTGTCAATCAAGCTCATTTCCAGATGTGCAGATAAACCATTCATGCAAAGAGCTTTCCAAAATGCTGGAGACAGCCTATAGGTTGCATGTAGACTGGCTTCTGCATATAACAGCAAACAGGAGACCGGAGGGTCTCGGCTGGGAGCACGTGTTCATAACACAGGAGAAATTGTAGACTTGCCCGATACAACCACCTGAGGTCGGACTGTGTTGGGACGGCTCAGCCCCACTGGTGCAGGATTTTGTACCCCATCCCCTCAGAGACTGCACAGCACTGCAGCTGACCCTCTGGGTTGGACTCATGGCTGTTGCCTCATGCTAGAGCCCTGTGGGAGTGTGTGCATGAGGAAGTGTGCTTCCAGTATGAATCAATTCATTTCTCCCATATGAATAATGCCTATTGACAGAACCACAGAATAAGCTGAGATGGAACAGACCCACAAGGATCATCAAGTCCATCTCCTGTCCCTGCACAGCACCATCCCCAAGAGTCACACCATGTGCCTGAGAGTATTGTCCTAACGCCTCACACAGCTTCCCCACAAGGCCCCAAAATGATTGGGTTTAAAAGACTTCAACAAAATTAAAACTAACAAAAACTAAGCTAATGGGCTGAGATTAAAGATGCTGTATCTCTTCTTTGAAGGACAAGCATACAATGCATTAAATGACCCAGAAAAACATACTGCAACATCTAGGCCTGTTTGTTATGAGTAAATGTCACAAGAGGTGAAACAAGGAGAGGTCAAGTCTTCGCCTCAGACAGCTGGAGGAAGCACTGCATTGTGCTGTGAATGCATTTGGAAATAATCACCAACAAGGGAAAGTCTCTTCTTTCTGGTTGTCGTGAGCCTGAGGGCTACAGGACATGAAGCTGTCACAAGTCATCACCAAGACACCTGCAGCATGCACCAGATGGGACTACTGAAGTCAGTGACACGGGCCTTGGTGTTTGGGGAGCACCCATCCAGTGGCCCAGCCATCCCTCTTCACCACCATGCACCACACACCTCACTGCAGCAGGGCTTCCTCCATTTGTATACATGGATGCTCGACTCTCCTGAATGAGTCTACACACAAAACCAGGAGTCTCCTATTGTTACCTCCACCAGAAACTGAAAGAAAACAGGTCACATGATGGCAAGAACAATGCCCTGGTGAGGAGCTGGACCACAGCATCCAGTGCGTGCTATGGGAACAAGGGGATTGTATCTCCTGGGGAGGGAAGACAGCGTGAGAAAATGCTTTTTCATAGCTGAAGGTATCTGAAATACCTAAAGCCAAGTGATAGATTGGTGGCTTGTTGTGCAGACAGGTCAGAGCGTGTGGACATGACCTGCATAACCACTGCCAAAAGATTCCCCAAGAGGAAAGAAAAAGCATCCATATTTTCAGCAGGCCTAACTCTGGTCTCAAATGCACTGATGTTAAACCAAAGTAATTGAGTCTGAGCCCAGCAAAAATCAATGAGATCACTGTCAAGTCCAATGTCAAACACACACATGCTTACAAACTTGCCCAAGAGATTTTCGTACTATCCTCTGTGAACTAAAATCTTGAATGTTTTCATTCAGTTTCTGCTGAAAGTCTCACTCTGCCTTTTATCAGCATGCTTAGAATGCTGTGAAAACCCACAGAGCATGTGTCATGTCAATATTACCTGTGTGTCACTCAATGTGCATAAATATCTGAAAATTACTGATGTTATACAGAAAGCACTGCCTGGGTAGCAGCTTCCTTACAGCCCAGGAAAGCAAGCACAGTTTAGCAGAACCTTGAAGTTGCTCTAAACTGCCTATAGGGAAAATCCAGCCATTACCAGGCCCTTGGGCAGGAACATACATCTACAATAGATGGCATCAGGCTGCGAACTGGCCATCAGAGGCTAAGACTGGGAAACACAGCTGCATTTCTCTCCCTTAACCTATTTCATGATTTCCTACAAACAAGACCATTGTATAGGACAAAAGTCAGGGCAGCTTCCTGAACTCTCACACAACAGTGTTGCTTGGCCTCTGGTCCCACTCAGGGTTCAGCTGCAGCAGAGCTGGGTCCTGCCCCTCCAATCTGTCGCTGTATCTGTACCACAGTTGCTCCCTAACCCGGTTGTGTCAAAATGATCCAGGTTGGCTTTCTATTTAAAAGCATGGAGGGTTTTCTTTAACCCAGATCATTTTGACTGATTTAGGTTAGACAAGAACTACATTTGCAGCCACGCTTGCAGACACCAACCCCCAGCAGTGGGGACAGTGCCCAGGCACTTTAGGCCTGGCTTGGGTTCAAAGCCTTTGAACCCAGCTCAGCTGCAAGCCAAGTAGCACATCTGGCCACAGCTGTAGATGCTGTAGTTCAGGAAAAAAAAAAAAAAAGGCAAATGAGGCTACATTCAATGTCCCAGATAAACTATGGAGTGTAAAAAGTAAGGATATGATTCACAGGAAACTCAGAAACTTGGCTTCAGATTCCTTTATCACAATTTTATCTCCCCCTCCTTCCCCCTGCTGAATTCTGGTACTAATGGTCTTCATTTTTCAACTAAATTTTTCATTTTGGGTGACTAGGATAAACTTCTTAATACTACATAGCCACACACCAGGACAGGCATCCCACAGTAATTCAATCACATCTCAAACCAGAGCTATGTGGGTATTTATTTCAGCCACCCAACTCCCAAAAAGTGAATTTTAAAATGGAAGCACACTAGAAGAGCTGAGAAGTTTCTCTCCCACAAGAAAGACTCTGTGTGTTACCTGTATGGTAGCAAGGCAGTTCAGATTTTTCTCTTCCTCTATGTTGGCTGTGGTTACACACACCAGAGCCCTGCTCTGGCTTCCCAGCCATGGGTAGAACTCATAAAGGATTCATATGCAAACATAATCTGCAACTCAGAGTGGGAGACAAATAGATTTGCACCCTTCTTTTGTACACCCACAAGAGGCACCAGATTTGTGAACAGGATCACATTTGAGTCAATGTCAAACACAGCAAGAAGCCAAGAATCTGTTACCCAAGTTTCTTAC
This sequence comes from Oxylabes madagascariensis, assembly GCA_013400675.1. Lineage (NCBI taxonomy): Eukaryota > Metazoa > Chordata > Aves > Passeriformes > Timaliidae > Oxylabes > Oxylabes madagascariensis. The sequence continues at coordinate 100,696 of VYZR01057057.1, forward strand.
CTAGGCATGCCATCCCATACCATCTTCCAGCAATCTCTGCTACCAGCCTAACTTGAGAGTCAGATCATGTCCTGCTGCTGGCTAACATAGCTCTAAAATGAGAAATTACATTTTCTTGTTTCACACAAGTTTGGTTAAACTGAACATATTTGGCTTTGTAAAATACATCAAGATGAAAGATGTTCCTTAGGTGCAAAATACTAAATGTCTCTCTTCATTTAAGAACACAGGGTCTAGTAATCCAAAATTTGTTTGGGGATATTCTGAAGGATTAGACTCTTCAGATTCATTTAAAAAAAAAAAGGAAAAAAACTGGTTGCACATATGCTTCATCATAAAAGTATTTATCTGACCTACAGCCAAAACCATTTTATCTCTGTAAGCAATCCTTAAACACTGCAGAATGCATTCACTGCTTTCATTACCAAATTACTTTTTAAGAGTTCAGCAGGTAATTGAAGTTCCAAATGTCTTAAAATGGTTTGGCAATGCTGAGATTTCCTAGTGGACTTGCTATCCAAGAACTTTAGAGGGAAAAAATCAGCTGGATACTAAATATATACCCTAAAATAAGATGGATTCGAATTACACTAAGATGCAGGCTTTTAAGGAGAGAGAATGTTTTATATAAAGAGTAAAGCTCTGCTCAGAGGAGGTTCATGATGTTGAAGCTTCAAACTCATATTCAAAAAGTCCTGTAAATTTTTCAAAGGCACTGTATTGGCCTAAATCTGTTCCTACTGAACTCAAGGGCTGTTAATTTTGACAGAAAACTAATTAGGACAATGCTGTCCCATATACTTTGTACTATTTAGCAGACGACAGTTAAAAACAGAGGGCTCTAAAACCTTCTTCCTAGATAAAAAATATTTTATTACTTTTCCAATTCACTCAGCAGAAACAGTGAAAGGAATGGGCCTCAATCTGCTGCCCACACCCGAGTCCTGTGCATTCCCCCAAGGCTGCAGTGCTCAGTGGCAGGGGCAGAAGGGCCATGAGCACACGAAGCCTGCAGGCTGGGCAGCCCCCAGCTCCAGAGGTCTAATGAGGACTCTTGCCCCAGCTACATCAATAGCTTTTGGCAAACCATTTTCTGCCTCAGTTCCTCACATTTATGGAGTGGAGATGATGACAATGTTCTGTGTTCGTAACTGTTATACGCACTGCTTTAAGTGTTATTATTTTACAGGGCTTTTTATTCACGGCCAATTACCCAACTCTCAGAGGGAAACTGAGGCACGGAGCAACACTAATTGCCTAATGTCATCCAGTAGGCCAGAGCAGAAGTAAGGTCTTCAGAATTTTACATTATCCTCTAAACTTCTCTACAACCTTGCTATTACACAGCAAAAACTAGCTTGCTGTTTGTCCAGCACTGTCACATGGCACGATATTTGCTTACTTCTGCTAACATTGCTGTTTAGCTGGCTTGTTGCTGCTCTTGTTCCTACAGAGAAACATAATATTAGATTTGTAAAATCACACTGGATGTGAAGACACTGTGATGGTAAATGCAGGATTACTGTCTCACTGCAGGCTCCAGCAGCAGGGAAAGCCGATGATGATGTGGGCTGCTCACGGTCTAACACAAGAAGCTTTAATGATGACAAGAGGAACACAGAACAAGAACACCAAGAGCTTTACTTTCCACAGCAGCAATCTTTTCTCTTAGGATTACTCTAAGGCAAAAAAATTCTTGTTCTGCAATGGATCTGTTTTCACAGCAAGGGGGTAACTGATATTTAAGATGAACAAGAATAACTGAGGAACCTTCTGGTCTGGCATAGATCAGAAGAGGTGAGAGGCATAAAATTAGAAGCCTAGATTCCCCTCTCCAAATTATGATTCCCACCCAAAAAGGTACAACTGTTTCACCTTACGGAGATGCTGCACTCCTCACCACTTTATGCCTTACTGCTGAGGCGTTTCTATTGCAAATGTAATAGAATTCTTGTAAATGGAACTTGGGGATACCCATTACTTTAGGATGAACGTTTCTGGCTGCACGTAGATGCACTGACACCAGGAAAGTAAACCTTTAGAAGTACCAATTGAGCTATTTGTTATAAAGCTCTTTTCCTTGGGGAACCTCAGGAAAGTTATGGATGCAGAAGCTCAAGAGCTCTTGTCAGAAGAGCTTGCAATTTGGTTGCTGCATCCCAATTCGACCCTATAAGAACATGACACACAAAACAGCAGGAGAAAGCTGAGATATTGGAAAGTCAATTCCAGTCAGCACCAGAAAAAGCACCCATTGATTTGGGATGCTGGAGACAATCAGTGCCTGCCTTTCCCCTTCTTTTCATAGCAGGTGTTCTATCACAAGCCTCCTATCAAGCAGCGTTAAGTAGGGAAGCTCTGTCTGACTAACACATGGCGCTTAACCATTTATTGCGTTCCTTAATAACAACAACATCGTAGTAAAATAACATTTCTCAGCTCCTCTCGTGCTGCAGAGCGCAGCACACTTTGAGACCTGAAACAATGAGCCGTGACGTGCTGGAGCCATGTGCAGCTGGACAGGAAGAGCTGAAGATCCAGGGAGGTTTCCTTTAGGCACAGAGGCTGGGGTGTGACGCAGGGGAAGCCCGTGTGTTCCCGGACAGCCCTGGTAGCAGCCGGGAAGGACGGGCTGCCTGGACACGGTGTCTGCATGTGCTGTTCCTGACACAGCTGCCAGAGAGTGTGTTTATTTTACCTTGAATAAGGCAAGCGACATTGTGCAAAGACAAGCAGAGGTGCTAAGAATATGATCTTCACACTGAAGCCCTATGGAAGAGTCACAAACACAAATCACCTCTCAAGATGAAAATGCAGCAATTCATGCAGTCAAATTCAGCAACTACTATGCACACCAGCACTGCAAAGCATAACCACAAAGTAGAAATGTGGAAAAGCAAGAGAAGAATACAGCTACCCCAGGTGGAATCTGGGCAAGACACAGAAATTCAGCCTTCCTTTCCAGAAATTGCTCAGGGAATGCCTTGTTTGCACCAAAAGCTTCAAAACCGTGAACCTCAAGCCTTAACTTCAAAAAAAGTGCACTTCTAATATCTAAGTGCCACTTAGGGGCTCAAATGGATGGGTGCCAACAACAGAGCCATTAGCACCTACTCATCCATGGAGGCTTTCCATCTAAAAATCCCATTTGTCAGCAGAGTCTCAGCAGGACTTCAGTATGATAAAAACCTCCATGACAAGTTCTAAACTTACAAATTAACATATTCATTTACTTATCCATGTGTAAAAGTGTGTCACTTAGACAGCTTCCTTGATCATCAGTACCTAATCCAAAGCCATCCATTACAGCTTCCCATTTGTTCTTGGATTGAGAATCAACTCAACTTACTTCAGCACAATTGAAATATTGTGTAGAACTATACAACAGAAATACTGAGACAGTTTCAAGAGACTGAATACAAGGTTTATATTCACTTGTACATGTTGAATGCCTCCTACAAGGAAGTACATGCCCAGGCTGGTGCCTGCCAAAATCACACTGTAAAGCTCCTGTGCCACTGATGTTTAGAGGAGCTGTGCAAGGATCTGTCCAGACAAGGCATCAGGGAGTGATGCTGCAACAGCCCCTGGCTTTCCGGATCAAGGTTGTTCAAATTTCATTCACTGTAGTTGAGAGGTCTGGATGTTTGGTGTTTTAAGGTCTTAATATAATACTTGTATCTGTAACTCTATAACAAAATTAAGGATGAATCTTATGTAAACTCTTGCATAAAATCTTTGGTCATAGAGGATTTTAAAATATTTTTTAAGATAGCCAAAATAAGCATAATAATGTTCCATAAAAGATGACAGCCCCAACCCCCGACTCCCAGTGCTTGAATGGAAACAGGACAGCCAAGAAAATGCAATGTAACAAGTTTTATTTTCCTCAGCAAAAGATCTGCAACTTTCCACTACTGACACACAGGACAAATAGGACTGAGAATGAAGAGAATAATTTGGTACTGTTTGATACAGAAAGCAGACAGGATTGCAATGGCAGAACAGCACACATGGACACTCCTGTGGGTCCAGGCTGCAACACATAACACTGGTGCTCAACACCAGTTCAAATCAGGTCATAAAATCCAATTCATCAAAATGACCTTTTAAAAATAGATTGCTTCAGCTGGTTTCCTCTGGAATCTAACTGCTTCAGGCTCCCGCCTGAGCCACTGTTTGCAAGGTGTCCTCACACGGAAAGGAAAAGTAATGTCTAGGGAGGTTTAAATGCAGTTCCTGGAACACTTCTCTGGGAAAATACGGACAGAGATTGGAAAAGCAAAAAGGGAGCCAGGAGAGGAGATCTCTCCAGAAGTCATTAGCTGCAGCTGCTAACATTGCTGCATGTCAGATTAAAAAACAAAAAATGAAAAACAAAAACCCACAACTTTAGTCCTACTTGCACTTCTAGTCTGCCCTCCATGCTATCCTATTAATTTCAAGATTTTCAGTTTAAACTGTGTAAAGTCTCTGTCTTGACCATTTGACCTTCACCTACTTTGTGTGAAAACAGAGGTCATTGCACATCCCAAGAGCAGAATAAGAGGAAAAGGAGTGATAGACTCCCAGAGCACTCTCTCATTCAGTACAACTAATTGGAGGCCCATTTGGATTGGAGACATCTAGAAAATAGAGCCAGGGCATGGGCTTGCTACTTCTCGTCTTGAGGGGCACAAAACTGAACACAGGATTTAAGATGCCTCATCAATGCAGGGCATTAATCACTTCCCTGGTGCTGCTGGCCATGCTATTTCTGACACAAGCCAGGATGCCACTGACCTCCTTGGCTACCTGGGCACACTGCCAGCTCATGGCAGCCCTCATAGTGCTATGCTTTGCGCTGGTAGCTAGAAAGGTGTTGATAACACACCAGTGTTTTGACTACCACTGAGCAGCGCTCACAGCACCAACACTGTCTCTCTCATATTCCCTCCTCACCAGCAGGCTTGAGAAGGGACATAGCCAGGACAGCGGACCCCAACAAACCAAA
>VYZR01057057.1:106678-117101 GCA_013400675.1 Oxylabes madagascariensis
TTGCTACTTCTCGTCTTGAGGGGCACAAAACTGAACACAGGATTTAAGATGCCTCATCAATGCAGGGCATTAATCACTTCCCTGGTGCTGCTGGCCATGCTATTTCTGACACAAGCCAGGATGCCACTGACCTCCTTGGCTACCTGGGCACACTGCCAGCTCATGGCAGCCCTCACAGTGCTATGCTTTGCGCTGGTAGCTAGAAAGGTGTTGATAACACACCAGTGTTTTGACTACCACTGAGCAGCGCTCACAGCACCAACACTGTCTCTCTCATATTCCCTCCTCACCAGCAGGCTTGAGAAGGGACATAGCCAGGACAGCGGACCCCAACAAACCAAAGGGATATACCATACTGTATCATGTCTGCTCAGCAATAAAAGCTAAGAGAAAGGAGGAAGAAAGGGGGTCCTCTGTTATTTACGACTCTCGTCTTCTGGAGCAACTGTTACGCACACTGAAGCCCTGCTTCCCAGGAATTGGCTGTATGTTGCCTGCTCATGGGAAGTAGACATTAAAACATTTGGTTTTCCTTTGCCTCCATGTCCAGCCTTTGCTTTTTCTTTATCAAGCTGCCATTATCTTGATCCACGAGGGGTTTTTTTCCATCTTATTTTCTTCCCCCTGGCCTGAAGAGGAGAGTGACAGAGTGACTTGATGGGCACCAGCCAAGGTCAACCCACCAGAGGCATTTACAGGGGAAAGAGAGCTGCCACATGAATCTCTACAGGCCTCAGACTGGTTATCACTGCCTGTGTTATACCTCCCACAACTTCTGTCCCTAAAGATAACTTCCAAAGAGGAAACTTTCCTTTGTCTATATATTCCCAAAGGAAGATGCAACGTGACTTTCTGTTGGTCAGTGTGGAAACTACTCTTCGGAGTAGCACCTAATTAGAAATCTCTGCAGTTGTCTCATTACATGTTACACAGAGAACATTGCTGGGCAAACATAGGTGGGATGTGCAATCAATCAGTGCTCTTCAGAAGGCCGCAGGTATTTTATGCCACATTAAGCAAACATTTGGAATAGCAACACGCAGGTTCTACATTTGCTAGATATAATCCAAGAGGAAAATGTACGAGGAAAAATGAGACCAAGAAAAGGAAATCATACACTATGGTTATAGCTCTATTTGACTCGGCTGTACGGAACCAGTCAGGAGGTACCTTCCCGTGCTCCAAGTAACTAACACGCTCACGGGAGACATCCCCAGCACAAACTCTATGATAGAGTGGGTGACTCTGTGGCAAAAAGGAACGTGGCACTTGTAAACAACCACAAAGCAGGATGGGAGCTGTAAATGGCTCCTGACAGCACTCTCTTCATGGAGAGATCTCTGTGGAATACCGAATATATTAGCAAACCTGGGCTAGAAAGCAAAGCATTTCTAGGTAGCTGGAACTTTTTAATAGCATGTCATTAAATTTCTCTTACATTTAGTATTTAATAGATGTAACTTTCACAGCAGCAAGCTCATTACCAAAAACGCACAGGGACCTCACCAAACAGTGAGCAGAACAGACCCAGAGCCCAAGTGCCTTCTTTTGTCAGCATTCGAGTACCACGGTGATGAGCAAAACCATGTGGATGTCTTAACACATTAAATTGGAAATATTCTTACTCAGCTACCAGTCTTCTTTGGCCCTATCCCCACACAAGTCTGTCGGCTGAACACAGGCCAAAACTTCTGCCTGTGTCAATTGCTGTAGCTCCTCTGCTGTCACTGGCATTGGGCCATTTCTTATACCAGCTGTGGCTCTGACCTACGGATATCTAAAAATAGGGCCGAGTGTCATAAAAATCTTAAGACCATTTAACTTTTTGGTGTGGACATAGGCAAGGTGTGGTAATCTCATTTCCAGGACTAAGGCCAAGAAGTACAACCTGTCTGAAGCAGGTCACCTGCATCAGGATCCCATACCAAGTGGTTCAAGAAGAGATGAGAGTAAAAGGGATTGGTGTGCTTTTCCTGGCCTATGCCCTCCCAACAGAAGGTGAAGCCATTCAGTGTTTTATCAGGGTTTGCCCCACCACCAGTACATGAGTTTCTCAAGAATATGGGCACCAAGTCCATACAGTCTCAAGAAAACCACTTACTACAGCTTTGTGCCTGATTTTCCCCTTTTGGTAAATGAGACATCCCTATTTTACACAAAGACTGCAAAACTCAACAGGATGTTCTGAAATGCTGTACTAATTCTGTGTATTATTTCAAATTACTGTCATCTCCATAACCACTGAACACCAAGAGGAGCTGAGGAAGGCTGAGCCAAGTAAAGAAATTATTGTTCACCCTGCTGTATGTCAAGCCCTTCTTGATTTTGGAGGTGGATACTGCTGAAATTTGTCCTTTGTCTACCTAAGAAAGAACCTACCAGTCACTGGGTTTGAACTACTGCAAATGAGCATCATAAGGCCCCCAGGCTGAAACATCATGATGGAGCTGAAGCTGGAACAAACACTGAAATCAACCCCAATCACAGCAACCAGGTCTAAGCTGCCAGTAACACCTTATTGCACAGCTCAATGACAAAGGCAATCAGCCTTTAAAAAAAGAAAAAATCTTTCCCTATTATAAGGACTTATATGCTGGGAAGTGTCATTTTTACAAACTCCCATTACCACATGGATCAGTTCCAACTGATTTAAGCTCATCCAATCAACAGGGTTTCCCCTCCAATTTTAGCATCAGAGCTGTTCTAAACCAAGACACACTTAAAAACTTTCTCCTGGCTCAAATAGTTCAAGACAGTCTTATTAAGGATTTGATAAATAACCTGAAGCAGCAGACACATTACAGACTAGTAGGAATCTGTAAGAGATAGCTGACCTATTTAACAGTCCAGCTAACTTTTGAGCAGGACTGAGCTGAATAGGAGCAAACTGTTAACAGGAGATTCACACGCCTTAGATCTAAGTCCTCAAAGCTCACAGGATCATTACTATTTACCCGGTAGGCCTGACTTTCTCCTTCGGACTAAATTTATCTGAATGCTTCAGACTGACTCAATTAGCATCACTCCTGAACTCTCTGTCTCGGCACAGAAAAGCAGAGCAGGAAAGTTAAATTGCTGTGAACAGAGTGGCAGTCAGATCCAAGGAGGTCAGCTCTCCATGACATGTTTCTGCAAACAAAAGGCATTAAACATGAAGCAGAACACGCAAGTATTTTGGATCTGTGTCTTCATATGGAAATGCCTTCTCTTCACAGCATCAAAGCAAGGCAGGCATCTGATGCACCACTATTAAAAGACTGCAGTGTGATAGTAAGTCTTCAATGGTGAGGGACATCTAGAAGAGAAAACCTTGCTATTTTTCCTGTGCTTTGTCATAGTTCTTATGGCTGCCTTACCCAGTTCGAGCAAGGAATATGCACAGGCTTTGCCTGTTCCTTCCTTTCACTATGTACCCAGGCAATCTTGCCATTTTTTCTCTAGTGTGTCAGAAAATCTACCTTTGGCTTACTAACCCAAAAGCTACAACTCCAATCAAACCTCTTATTGTCTCATTTCTGTGATTTCCTCTGGCTTCTGACCTTCCCCACACTGAAATCATCTGCTTCCCTCCCACAAAGGATGCAGGCCGTGATCCCCTTCTCAGCTCAGCGCCCTCCAGTTCTGAAGTGCTCTGTTAAGTGACTTCATGCCATTCTTCCATGTTTTCCATACAGTTTTCTCATGCCTTCCCTATCTTTCTGCTTGTACCTTATTCTCAGCCAGTTCTTCTGCTCTGTATCCAGTGCTTGACTCTGTAACTCCTCAGACTTGTCCTTCAGACGTGTTAAAAAACAAAAGCAAAACATCAATCTTTGGTTAAATGAAATCACAGTCTACTTGACAGCTTTTATCATAAGCACTCAAAGGCAAGAATCATCTTTTTGTTCAGTGTTCATACAGGATCTGCTTCAGAAGGAACTAATCAGTGACTGACACCACAATACAAATAATAAACCTTAGTAGAGAACCATCATAGCATTATGACAATATCATAGGTCCTACAGGAGGACAGCCCAACTGGAAGTTTTATTGCATTCGCTCACAATCTTTCGAACATTCTCAAGCACCTACAGCTCCAGAAGCTGTGCAGACTGACAGGTCCAGCACTTGAATGGCCTGCTGAAAACCAAAGGCAAATCACTGAAAGTTTTCATCTGGAGTCTCCACTAAACTTGTCCCGTGGGAAACGACAGTAGTAAACAGTGGAAGAGAAACACAGTCCAGATATTTCCACAGAAAGTAAATCTGCTTCCACAGAGAACTGCATATTTCATGCTAGCTATTATTTTTAACCTCTCGCAGATTTATTTTTACTACAATTTAAATGTATCTGTTATATGCCATAACATTATTATTATGGGAGACACTAAAATAGCAAAGTATTCTAGGCACTTGATACCATTTTACAGAACAGGGAATTACAGCCAGCAATGACTTGACTGCTGCTCACTGCAGCAGCCACCAATGCTTGTGACCCCCCCTTTCAGCCTTGCTTCCTGTAACTCCTCTGTGGAGTTACTCCCAAAGTTGTGGTGTGCCTTCTTTTGCAGTTTAACTGGTTGGGGAGAGGGAGGGGGCAGCAAGAAGAAAAAAGGAACTAAAATTAATTCAATTTATTAGGATGAACTTCTGATTTCTGCTGCCAGGCTGTGGACACGCCTTTGAGCTCACAGCCCACAGCTTGAAGCTGCTGAAGACATCAGCCAGGCTTGCACACCTCATACCAAAAACTACCTGGGATACTTTAGAATCAGAGAACAGTTTGGACTGAAAGAGCCTTTTAAAGATCATCTAGTCCAATACCCCTGCCACAAGTACGGACATCTTCCACTGCCTCAAGTTACTCAGAGTCCCATCCAGGCTTCCAGGGATGGAGCATCCACAGCTTCTGTGGGCAAACGGCTCAAGGGTTTTATCACCCTCATTGTAAAAAATTTCTTCCTTATCTCTACTCTGCATCTACTCTCTTTTACTTTAAAAATTACGTTTCCTGTCTTAATGCAACTGATCCTTTTCAGAGCCTTCTCTTCTCCAGCTCTCTCAGCCTTTCCTCACAGGACAGGTGTCCAACTCCTCCTATAATTTTTACAGACCTAACCTCGAGGCTTTAGTTCCATTTTTCACTAAACTGTCTTAAATAAGCCAAAGTTTGTTTGCGCAAAGGTCTCAGGCTTTGGCTTTAGAGTATATACTCTCATAAGACCAATAAAATATATTTAAATAAGTAAATTCCATTTTTGATAACCAGCTTAGCTTTACAGTGCTCCAACACTGAGCAACATCCCTTCTTATCAAGTCAAGCTATGGCAGATCATAACTTTCCACTCCTGACAAACACAGCTGGCAAAGCTCTTTGTGTTCAGCTTGGATGCTGTTTGGCACAACAATCTGACACTGACTTACAAGACCGATGAAAAATATGCATTGCTAATTTTCCTAAGTGCCATGCCAGTGCCTTTGGGGGCCATGCATTCACCTACCTTCCCATACAGTAACAGGATTTGTTCCCAGCTAATAAAAGAGACTTCAAATCAATCGAGGAGAGACTTTAGTTAGGATGTCCTCCTTCTTCATTACTGAATGATATATCCATGGCAAAGCACTAAAGTTGATCACGTCTTCAAAATACATTTTTTTCCGTAGTGTGGGGGATACAAGCCGCTAATCCCTGCAGATCTCCTTTTTCTCCCCCATTGCCCCCGTGGTTTATCATGTCCAATTAGCCATCTGCCGTGCCCGCACTGCCATACAAAGGAAGCCCCCTCTCCTGCGCCACAGCCCTTCAGCGGGGCTATTGTCCCTGCTGACAAACAAGAATCAGACACTGTTGTTTCCAGCTGACGATGCTGCTCCCAAAGTAGGCTGCCAGTTGCCACTCTAACAGCGGGAGCACCAGGGTACGCTCCAGGAGCCAGGAACCATGCCAGCAGCATCGATATTACCGGGGAACCTACACAAAGCACTTTTTGAGATACATACATATAGAGAGAGATAGATATATTTTCTGATTTCAGGTAATAAACCAACGACTGCCCTTTCTGTCGCAGTTGCACTGGGGCATGCCTGACCTGCTGCCTTTACTACTGACTGAGCAGTCACCTGGCAAAGAAAGGGTCACAATCCCCAGAAGAGAGCAACATCTTAGAGTCAAATCTTTCCCTGTTATGTTTTTATTGTTATTATCATTTTAAAGATAAGGCATGTCTTCTACCACTTCAGTACAGCTAATTCCACACACCAAAACTACCCTCCCTCCACCGAAAAAAAGTATTTCAAAACCCTGAAAACTCCACTGTGTCTACATGGGTACTAATTATGTAACAAGGTTAATTTAATTTCTCTTCAAACAACGTACATTCACCCTTTTTTCCAAGGCCACTTCACTAAAAGAAATGACCAGAGCAGCTGGTCTGCCAGTCACCAAGATGTTAAATTGAAGATCATTTCCTCTTATTATTCTCAGCAAAACATAATGTGACCTTACACTAAAAACTACACTCTGCCTAATTACGGTAGTTTTGTTCCATCAGTGAAACTGAAATGCTGGTTCATATAATTAAGGTTACTAAAAAAGGAATTTCATTTTTAGTTTTAAAGGTAATTTGTTGCCTTGAAGTGCAGCAAAATAGTCCTATGTACCTGAATGTTTCCATTTCGTGCAATTTGAAAGAAACAACACTCCTTGATTTTAGTAACAAAGCCACATGTTGATAAGAGACACAGAACCCTAATAAACCACAATTTATTTCAGGCACTCATTAATGAAAATGAGCGAACAAAATGAATATTTATATTTAAATGTAGAAACAGAATTATCTTCTAAGCCCTTGATTAAGAAACAGAATTTACTTAAACTTCAACAAATGTTTTCAATGATATTTAACACTTCAGCAGTGAACATACATGGTTTCAATATATCACTTTGAATGTTCACTGAATAGTTCAAAATAAAATAAATGAAAAACAACTGAAACTAATGTGAATCTACAGTAATCACATAGGTAAATGACTTTCACAATGACATAAACAGAGGAAAGTCTTTGCCCTGGATTCAAACACAAGGATCATTCTGAATCAAATATGATATACAACACGAAGACTTAGATATTTTGCTGAAATGTTACTCCATTCCTAGCANAACAGAGGAAAGTCTTTGCCCTGGATTCAAACACAAGGATCATTCTGAATCAAATATGATATACAACACGAAGACTTAGATATTTTGCTGAAATGTTACTCCATTCCTAGCAAGAAATGCCCTAAATCCCATTTCAACACACTGCAGGCCACATATCACACAGGTGACTGACTTAAACCTAGATTTACGATTGCCATTGCCGTGCCTGGGCCAAGTTCTGTTTTCAGTTACATCTGTGAAAACTCCCAAGCAATTCCTCTGAAGTTCTCTGGATCTGTACAGCAGTAACACAATCCATCCAAAAAGTGAGTGGGAAAGAAATAATTCAAAATATTATGACTTCTTTTTTTTACAGTCCTTTACACTTTAAGGCTCTCCATTCACACAATCATATTTGACTTCTCTTTTCATATCCAGCTCTCTTTCGCAAAACGTGTATTGGAATATTCCCTGTTATTCTTGCCAGGTTCTCTAGGCAAAATTCCCCAAGTGGCAGAGTCCCTTCAGTTAAACACAGGGTGCGTGAGCCATGCAAGGCTGTAAAACGGGAGTTGTTTATCCAAAGAAATATTAAAAGCAGGACACCAGTCCAAATCAAACAAAAGCACAAATACCTCTAAGTCGTTTCATGACTTTAGGTTCCAGCTGTAAAAGGCACAGCACTATGGGTTTATAAGGCCTAATACTCCGTAAGTATTTTCTTTGATGTAACTATGAAGTACTTAAAATACCACTGGGTACTGTATGGTACATGTCACCATGGAGCAATAAAGCTGCTCTACATCCATAATCAGCCTTTCCAGAGACCATAAGGTCGCAGCAGCTGAAACAACAGAATACTTCATTCCCAACCTTCAAGAGGCCCAGAGCACCTGTGCAGCCAGAGGACTCCCTAAAAGGGTCTTAACATGGGGGTGTGCCTGGAAATTACAGCGAAGAAAACCCACCAAACCCATCAAAGCCGCTCCCATTTTTAAAACCTCATGTTTCCCCAGCAGGTTATTATTATGAGACTTGATAAAATACAGTATGGGAGGCAGGTGGTAGGAAAGAGTAATAGTTATGTTTGCTTGGCCAGGTTGGATACTCACTTGTATCCAAGCCCCTCATCATTCCAAGACTCACATGGCCATCTAAGTCCACGTGTAAAATGGCCTGCACAAGCACTAGGACGGTTCCTCTTTTGTGATGACTTCAGGAGTACACTTCTTTCAGAGTTTCAACCCAAAAACACAATGTAGGCAACAGGTTCCCCCCCATAACTTCTGTAGGTGCCATATCAAGCCTTATTACAGTGCCTGTGCACTTCACTAATGTCTGTGGCTTAAGTTCCCTATTGCACCTTGACCTGGAAATCAAGGATTGTGAACTTCAGTAGAGATGAGCTCCGAACAGAAGCTGGGTGTGAAAGGCCCCTTCCTCTGGAAGTAATTATGTTCAACATTAATTGAACTAATATCAAATAGAATAAGTATCTTCCTACTGGCCTATAACACAATGCAATCTCATCCAGAATAAACACATTGTAAATAACTATCAGCTATCATCCCTGTTGCTCTGTACATACTTCTGCCTGAGAAGGAAGCAGTATGGGAAAGAAATGCTCCTCTGAACATAAATCATTCATTGAAATTGTTCCCTCCCAGCATCAGACAAAAAGAGATCCTTCTTTTTTGGCACAAGACCCCACAATCCAGCAGTTTCTGCCCCATTTCTTAGCAGCATCTGCATGGCAAGAGAGGGAAGAGAACAGTCGTTCCCACCAAGACCTCTTGAGTCCTTTCCCATGTCTGTGTGAAAATTCCTGAAGTAGCAGATCTGCCTCAGAGTCCTGAGGTGGAGAGGATGGCACAACCACAGGGCAGAGCCACACAGCCTTCCCCATGCACTGGGACACTTGGGGCAACCTGGGTTCCCACCTGTAGTAAAACAGCAACTCCACCCCCAAACTGATCACATGAAAAAATAAAAAACATTTACATTAAACAATAAAGAAAGAAAACAACAAAACTCATATTCCTGACAGGGTCAGAGGTCAAAGCCTCCAGAGACTGGCACAGATTTTGATTAAAAGCATCACCTCAAAGAACACAAGAGCTTTCCAAATGGTAGGACAGACCTGACAGTCTTTTCTGCACCAGAGCCTCCTTTAACAGCAGCACACATTAACCAGACCAGGCCTTATGAATTATAAAGTCTCAAGGTAAGGAAGCCAGGCATCACACAAACACCTCACCCCAGTGACAACTCAATTGAATCAATTTACCTGCTCTACGGGGAGACACTTGAGCCATCAACCTCGAGGAGCACTTCTCTGCTGACATCATTTCAAGCACATCTTCTGTTCAAACAGCCTGGCCAATGCCAATCATTTTAAAGTTATTTAATAGCAGAACTGCCAGTCACTCATGCAAAAATGAAGAACACTAGAAGCATGGCTGGCTGAAAAGCAGGGAGCAAACAGAATAATTCATCGCATCCAAAGGAGATGGAACAACGTCAATTTTCAACTCACAGGAAGTATCGATGACAAAGTCGGCATCTTCATATCAGACATAATCAATGTTATACTTAAGTGCCAGAAAAATAAATTAGAAAATAGAACAGCACCTGCTAGTGCACAAGAAATATGATGACTACTTTTGCTAGTAATTGGTAGTTTGCTAAATTGTTGTGTCACTGACCTCTATAAATATTTAAATTTTTGGTAAAGAATTTCCTTGTGTGTTTCACCTCTGTATCCAAAACACACTGCAGAAATTACTGCAGCTCAAGCTGGAAGCTAAAGCTTTATCTCTGTGTCTGTATTCAAGGGGTATCTCTTATTTGTAAACTTTGAAAGTGACTTACTTTATGCTTGAAACTCTAAGTATTTGAATTCCATTCCACACAATAAAAAAGTTTCAGTACATATTTAATACAGACTCTTAAGAGTTCCAGAGAACCTGGTCATATTTTACCTGTCAAAAACTTAAGAAACTTGGTAAGGCATACCTAGGCATAGATTCAGGTTTTTACTCAAACAGAAACAATAGACATCATGCAGAAATTGCTGCTGCGATTCAGCAGATGGTGTTATCCTAGAAATCAGAGCTGGAGACAGCAATAGTAATTTCTGCCCTTCACATCCCTCTGCCTGTTAATTTTTATTAACATCCCAGTTCCATGGGATTGATTCTCTAAAAGAGAACTCTTGAATTTCTTACTGCATATATCAGATGGTGAAAATTAGAATAGTCCCTTTCCTGCCTGACTCCAGGGAGGTTTTAACTGGCTGCCAGCATC
>VYZR01057059.1:6118-23877 GCA_013400675.1 Oxylabes madagascariensis
AGCTACAGGAAAAAGTAGTCGGAGCAATGCAGACAAAGGTAATGGCTGAAGTTGTCAGGAAATAACCATATTGAACTTCTGCATATGCAGAAAAATGTGGAATTCGAGCTTTACTTTCCTCTTTCTTCCCATTCCTAAACAGTTCTATAAAAATAGGTTCTGTTAAGTAAGGATGATACATACCAAATATGTGTTTGGCCTTCAAATCATGAGTCCTCTGTATGATTAAACTAAAATAACTCCAAATCAGAGTGTAAGTAGTCTAGGATCTTGTTACTTGTCTATGGAATGTTAGTGTGACTGGGGCATCTGAAAGAAATTATCTGTTACTTCAGATTTATTATAAATGTCACTTTGTAAATCTGTCATCTTTAGGTATAAATGGATCACTGAATGGCAACAGTACCACTGCAGTCTCAGCTCTCAGCACATCCATGCTCTCCACTAGCACTGCAACATTGGCAGGACCAGTGAAAACTGTAACCTCAGGAGCTGGAGGGCGCAAATACAACCAGGAGCAAAGCAAAGTTCAGCTTTTGGACACCAGGGCTGACAAAATCAAAGATAAGGTAAACACACAGAAAGAAACTGAGGATTCAGACAAAAAAATTGACATGATAAGTGTTTGCACACAGAAGTATTTTTAAGTTTTCTTTCTGAGTACAAAAGGGTTTGAGTTCTTCTGNTGATTACTGTCAGAATAGAAGCTAAGGGAGTAATTCTCTACTGATAGCAATCTGGGCTAAAGTCTTTTTCTTTATTTATTTTTGTTTTGTGAGTGAATTGGGCTTCTTGCTTTCTTTCTGTTACTGAACTACATTCAACTGCCTAGTCTGAATGTTGAAATGTGAGAGATTGGCATTTTCAAAGGACAGCTGGTCCTTGATGTATCTGTATAAAAATAGGGGTTAGCACTGAAATGGTCAGTTATAATTGTGTGGTGATATTAGGGAAATTATTAAGAATATTTTCCCTCAAAACATTCTTTGTGTCCAACGATTGACAGCTTTTGAAAGTATTAAGCTAGTTAAAGGTATTTGGGAAATATTTGACTTTTTTCAGGCTTAAATACTAAAAATGGCTCTTTCTAAAATTATGGCTTTATCTTGGGTATCTACACGCAAAATTTAGCTTTCCTTCTGTAGCACACAGCAGAGGTAAAGCTTTTTCCAGATGGTGATTCTGTATTTCTGACTATTACTACAGTTAGGCAGAGTGCCAAATAAATTTTTCTTTTAATATCTCTAAATACCTTCCAAAGAGGTACTTTTTGGCTCTTTGCTTTATTCAGAAAATGTTACCTCTTTTTGCCCTTTGTTTGTTTGTGTATTTGGGGTTTTGTTTGTTTGTTTTGTTTGTTGTTTTGGTTCTTCCCCTCCCCTTTCTGTAAGGATGTTTGTCAGCATTGCTATCTTCTCCTTCTTGTTACTTTTTAAGTATGAATTTGGTACTGTTGATGGATTTCTTGATGCAGGCACTAATTTCAAACTCCAGTTTTACTTGACTAAATACTGAGGTGCTGTAAAAGGGTGGATTCGATGTGCGAGTGCCTTTCTTAATAATGTTATGTTCTGTATCTTAAATTTTAAGTCCCCTGTCTCATGCAGATAAATGTCAGGTTGTCTGTTTCTTAGGTTTCTGTAGTAAATTTTTTAATACTGAAATGGAGTGTGTTGTTCCTAATCTTACTTGATACGTTNACTTATATAGTTTTGACATACTAGTGAACCAAAAGTTACTATTATTGCTAATTTCAGTAGTTAATAAGTTAATAGCTGTGTCCAACACCTTGTTTTATTTAATTTCTCTTATTTTTTAAAAAGTGTATTTTTAACACCAATATTTGATACTATTGTATTACAGTATATATATACACATATATTGATATTGCAGTTACAACATTACCGATTATTTCTGTGAATTTAATTAGGTTTTCATGTATCTTATGGAAACAAAAAGAAATTTTTTAGATGTTAAAAATGCTTTTCTGGAAGTCATTTCCTATTTCTCAGAAGAAAGAACTATTATTAATTGCTGTGTTTCAGCAATAATCTTTGCCGTCTAATATGAAAGACGTGAGTAATTTCAGTGAGTTAGTAAACTTTATATACTGACCTAAGAACTTTGCTACTCTTGGAATCAAAACTATATAAGTNATTTTCAAAGGACAGCTGGTCCTTGATGTATCTGTATAAAAATAGGGGTTAGCACTGAAATGGTCAGTTATAATTGTGTGGTGATATTAGGGAAATTATTAAGAATATTTTCCCTCAAAACATTCTTTGTGTCCAACGATTGACAGCTTTTGAAAGTATTAAGCTAGTTAAAGGTATTTGGGAAATATTTGACTTTTTTCAGGCTTAAATACTAAAAATGGCTCTTTCTAAAATTATGGCTTTATCTTGGGTATCTACACGCAAAATTTAGCTTTCCTTCTGTAGCACACAGCAGAGGTAAAGCTTTTTCCAGATGGTGATTCTGTATTTCTGACTATTACTACAGTTAGGCAGAGTGCCAAATAAATTTTTCTTTTAATATCTCTAAATACCTTCCAAAGAGGTACTTTTTGGCTCTTTGCTTTATTCAGAAAATGTTACCTCTTTTTGCCCTTTGTTTGTTTGTGTATTTGGGGTTTTGTTTGTTTGTTTTGTTTGTTGTTTTGGTTCTTCCCCTCCCCTTTCTGTAAGGATGTTTGTCAGCATTGCTATCTTCTCCTTCTTGTTACTTTTTAAGTATGAATTTGGTACTGTTGATGGATTTCTTGATGCAGGCACTAATTTCAAACTCCAGTTTTACTTGACTAAATACTGAGGTGCTGTAAAAGGGTGGATTCGATGTGCGAGTGCCTTTCTTAATAATGTTATGTTCTGTATCTTAAATTTTAAGTCCCCTGTCTCATGCAGATAAATGTCAGGTTGTCTGTTTCTTAGGTTTCTGTAGTAAATTTTTTAATACTGAAATGGAGTGTGTTGTTCCTAATCTTACTTGATACGTTGATGTCCATAACTTCTCCTCTGAAACTTTTTATGAGGAAATTGGTATTTGTCATTGTAATGATTTGAACAACCATTTGTATCAAAACACTGAAATTACTCAGAGAACTCCAGCGTGAGGATGTTTATGATTATTAGAGCTGGGCTTTGTACAAGTGATGTTATGCTTTTAAATTTCAAAGTGTTAACACTTGCCTCTTCTGAAAAACATGTTTTATTTTAAAACCTCTTCATACACCTTTCTAAAAGTTCTTTTCTTTAGGGTTTTAGTTTTCTTAGTATTCATCTTCTGATTTCTTCAGTCATCTCCTTAGCTGTAATTTCTTTTTGAGGATGGTATCTGAAAAAATGGTTAAAATATTTGTTTAGTTTTAGGGAAAAAAGAAAAAGGCAAAGCTGATATCAAACTGTTTTTACAGTTGATGAAAATCTAGAGAGTTACTTTCAATATAATGTAGTTGTCAGAGTATTTCAGCAGATTTTGGTCCATTTTTCAGAAGCAAATCCCAGAAGCAATTTGATGAACATATTCTTTTCAGTCCTCAAAACTGTACATTGCTGTACAGCCCCACACTGTGAAAGTAGTTAAATGAATGTGTCACTGAAACTTTAATGAACCTAATATTTGCTGTTCTTTCTGCGCTAATTTGCAATACAAGTTTTGGGTATGATTTTTTTCGGAATTGGCACATTCTGTGGAGGTTTATTAGACCCAAATTCTAGGTCAATGTTCTAGGCCTAAATTTGGCATTTTGCTTTGTGATGTAGTGATGTCAGCACTGGTCAGAAAAAAACTTCAGTGGAACTTTGTGACCAGTTTTTAATTTTCGTCATCTTGTGAAGCACTTTCTCTTTAAGCATTGCAGATCACTTTACTCTGAAATCTCACTTTCCTCTGTGTCAAAGATTATGTGTAATAATAAGATTATAGAACAGATTACAACTGAACCATTAACAGAGAATTCATCTCCCTGGTAGAAGCCCAGGAAAAAAGCAGTGGAAAGCTCTAGTAACAGCGACAGTGATTCGGGCTCCTCTTCAGACACCTCAAGTGAAGGTGTAAGTAGTAGTGACTCCGATGACCTAGAGGAGGATGAAGAGGAGGAGGAAGAGGACCAGAGTGCAGAAGAGAGCGAAGATGATGAATCTGATTCCGAAAATGAAGCACATCACAAAAGCAAGAACAAGGTATAACACTGCTGCCCACAGTCTTGTTGCTGCAAGCTGTTTGTGACAAGTTGACCCACTCATATCTGTGAACAGCTAGTCAACAATTATTTAACTGCACATTAATAGATGCTAAGAATATTCTTTTTAGGCTTACTTCAGGGTTTTCTGTTTGTGGGGTTTCTGGGAGGGATTTTTTTGTGTGCATGCATGTCTCTGTACTGCTGTTCTTTACAGGCTAGGAGTTTACAGTTGGGTAGACTGTTATTTTTGTTATAAAGTAGGTAATACAAGGAAGTTAAGTACTGTGCACAGGTAGTGAATTGAAAATATATCATTGTGGATATTGCTTTGATAGTTGCTTTTTTTCCTAGTAGAGTGGCTACTTTTCCCTAGTAGTAGAACAACAAGATTGGAATCTTCAGTATCCTGTTAGGTTTACAATCAGAAATACATTTGAGAGCAACCATGGTTTAATACTCCTTCTCTAGTAAACGTAGTTGTCACATGCTGAAGCTGTCTGGGGGAAAAAACTGAAAGTGAACAATAAATATATTACAAGAGTGATTTAAAAATTATTATTGTTCATCCTCTGCCAAGGCTAGTGTAATTAATGGAGACTGATCATATGTTTAGCCTTTTCAAAAGGATCTTTAACTTTCATAATGAACGGTCAAAAATAAATATTTTGCAGGTGCTAATGCATAGTGGTGTAACAGATACGAAAACCGATGGACAGAAATCACAGGAGAAGTCTCAAGAAAAAAGAACACACCAGCAGATACCTCTTGTGTCTGATTCCCAGACTCACTCATCATTCCAGTCCCAGCAGAAGCAGCCTCAGGTTTTGTCACAGCAGCTTCCGTTTATTTTTCAAAGCTCTCAGGCAAAGGAGGAATCTGTGAACAAACACACAAGTGTAATACAGTCTACGGGATTGGTTCCTAATGTGAAACCTTTGTCTTTGGTACATGAAGCCAAAAAGGAGACCTATTTAAAACTCATAGTTCCTTCCCCTGATCTACTCAAAGCAGGGAATAAAAATACCTCTGAAGAATCTATCACTTTGACCAGCGATGTTAGATCTAAACGGGTGAGTGAAGTTTTTGATTATTTGTAACCTGTGTCATCTGCTTAAAAAGATGTAACATTGTGCCGTCAAGCTCTTTTAAATATCGTGTATTAAAATTTTAAGTATATCTGTTTTCATAATCGTGGGAGTTTGTGTTTTTAGAGTTGATCTGGATTTCTGAACGGTGTAAATGAACTAGATTGTGTGGGTCATGCATCTCTTAAGGACAATGTGCATCTGAAATCAATATCTAAATAAGACAAGTACTCATGGTTAAATTGTGTGGCCTAGATATTTTTCCTGTGCTTCTAGGTTCAGTCAAAATACTGATTTTATGCTTCACGTATGTAGTATGTAAGCATGGCTTTATTTCTTGCAAGTTGGATAGTTTCAAGTCAAAGTAATTGAGATCACCTATTTTAACCATGATTTTAATTAAGCAAAGAAGCTGAAAGCCATTAAAAAAAAATGCTCAATGTAACGTAGAGTTTTGTTTGCTTTTCAAAGACAGGTGTTTATGCACTGATAGCTGTAAAAACTCAGTATGGTCGTTCCAATAGTTTTTTTAGAATCAAAGAATGGTCTGGGTTAGAAGGAGCCTTAAAGCTCTACCCTGTCCCATCCCCTGCCATGGCAGGGGACACCTTCCACTGTCCCAGGGTACTCCAAGCCCCAGCGTCCAACCTGGCCTTGGACACTGCCAGGGATCCAGGGGCAGCCACAGCTGCTCTGGGCACCTGTACCAGAGCCTCACTGCCTTCCCTCAATTTATCTTCCTTTTTACTGGTCAGGACTGTACAATAAGTTTATATGTCCGTCTTAACAGTTCTACGGCTTCTAAAATTTTTAAATCCTCAGTTTATTTATTTTGTTAGTAGTGATTAAGGTGACTGCTGAAGAATCTTCTGTTCAGTGAGATTTGAAAGGGGACTAGAAGAGAATAAAAATCTGGCATTTTACGAACACTAAGACTTAGGATATAGACAAAAATAAATATATTAAAAAGTACATTTACCAAGCAACTGTCATTATTATTATTTTATTTTTTCAAATTTTGTTTTAAATTAAGTAGTATTTGGGAGTAGTAAACTCAATTCTGATTCACAGCTAACACACAGGCCCTCAGTGAGGACTGAAAAATACTTAATTTTTATTGCTAGACTAGAAGATATAAACTGGTTTTCCTTTCCAATTTCCTGTTACTTGGTAAAATTCAAATAAGCTTGTCACTTACCAGGAGTAGCTAAATAAATTATAATTATGAGAACATACATCTTTGCTATTGAAAGAGGCTTCTGCTTTCAAATTGAGGTTATGAGTCTTTAGCTGGTGATAGATCACACATTTAGTAGTTCGATTTCTCTTAAAACTTTTACTGGAGGTGTGCGCTGTGTGAATATTTATTTTAGAAGTCTTCACAATTTCATATTCAGTTTTAAATGGTAGTAACTTTCAAGAATGTATTGTGTTTGACTTAACTTTTAAAAATTGGTTTTGAACTGTACTTTATCCCTCTTACTATATTTTCTATTGAGAGTGATGTGGACTTTTTTCTTTCTAAGAGTCTTTAGACTAAAGACACTGCAAGCTTTACATGCATTTCTGTGCTATTACTAAGTTTTATGTGAAGAATTTCAAGTACTACTCTTTCAGTTAAACAATTAACATACCACAGCATTGCTGAATAATACCTTTTCCCTCATTTTTTAAAATAAAACTTTTCTACACCAAGGGTCCTCTTTTGGTTTTCTAGTATTGTGGCCATTAGTGTGTTGTATTTACCTTGCGCTTTAAAGTGAACAAATTGTTAAAGGTAGCTGTACATTCACTAATGGGATTTTTATATGCTGAATTAAGTAAGAAGAAGAGGTTTTCCTGTGCTGGTACTCAAGAGTAGTAAGTGTCTTTCTAAAAATGGCCTTTTTCATAATGATTAATACCTTTATGAAAGCCTCTGTCTAGAGCATTGTAGCAGGTGAGAAAGCTTCCCTGCATAATTTGAATCAACCTCATCTTGTGTTCAATTCGTCTTTCCCTACTTGGTTTACAGTGAAAAAATCATGCAGGTCTTGTGTAACTAGTGGTTACTCATCTCTTCTGTTGTACCTGGTATCTGCTTTTGACTTTCTAAAAATGGCTTAGCAGATGTTTAAAATTTCCTAGAGCTCACCTGCCTGAATACCAAAGAAAGTCAAACAAACATCTCCACATTTTATTCCTCTGTCTCCTTATTTCTTTAGGAACAATATAAACAGACATTCCCAGCAGCACAGCTAAAGAAACAGGAATCGTCTAAGAGCCTGAAGAAGGTTATTGCAGCTTTGTCAAGCCCCAAACCAACATCTAGTTCACCAGCTCANGATTTTAATTAAGCAAAGAAGCTGAAAGCCATTAAAAAAAATGCTCAATGTAACGTAGAGTTTTGTTTGCTTTTCAAAGACAGGTGTTTATGCACTGATAGCTGTAAAAACTCAGTATGGTCGTTCCAATAGTTTTTTTAGAATCAAAGAATGGTCTGGGTTAGAAGGAGCCTTAAAGCTCTACCCTGTCCCATCCCCTGCCATGGCAGGGGACACCTTCCACTGTCCCAGGGTACTCCAAGCCCCAGCGTCCAACCTGGCCTTGGACACTGCCAGGGATCCAGGGGCAGCCACAGCTGCTCTGGGCACCTGTACCAGAGCCTCACTGCCTTCCCTCAATTTATCTTCCTTTTTACTGGTCAGGACTGTACAATAAGTTTATATGTCCGTCTTAACAGTTCTACGGCTTCTAAAATTTTTAAATCCTCAGTTTATTTATTTTGTTAGTAGTGATTAAGGTGACTGCTGAAGAATCTTCTGTTCAGTGAGATTTGAAAGGGGACTAGAAGAGAATAAAAATCTGGCATTTTACGAACACTAAGACTTAGGATATAGACAAAAATAAATATATTAAAAAGTACATTTACCAAGCAACTGTCATTATTATTATTTTATTTTTTCAAATTTTGTTTTAAATTAAGTAGTATTTGGGAGTAGTAAACTCAATTCTGATTCACAGCTAACACACAGGCCCTCAGTGAGGACTGAAAAATACTTAATTTTTATTGCTAGACTAGAAGATATAAACTGGTTTTCCTTTCCAATTTCCTGTTACTTGGTAAAATTCAAATAAGCTTGTCACTTACCAGGAGTAGCTAAATAAATTATAATTATGAGAACATACATCTTTGCTATTGAAAGAGGCTTCTGCTTTCAAATTGAGGTTATGAGTCTTTAGCTGGTGATAGATCACACATTTAGTAGTTCGATTTCTCTTAAAACTTTTACTGGAGGTGTGCGCTGTGTGAATATTTATTTTAGAAGTCTTCACAATTTCATATTCAGTTTTAAATGGTAGTAACTTTCAAGAATGTATTGTGTTTGACTTAACTTTTAAAAATTGGTTTTGAACTGTACTTTATCCCTCTTACTATATTTTCTATTGAGAGTGATGTGGACTTTTTTCTTTCTAAGAGTCTTTAGACTAAAGACACTGCAAGCTTTACATGCATTTCTGTGCTATTACTAAGTTTTATGTGAAGAATTTCAAGTACTACTCTTTCAGTTAAACAATTAACATACCACAGCATTGCTGAATAATACCTTTTCCCTCATTTTTTAAAATAAAACTTTTCTACACCAAGGGTCCTCTTTTGGTTTTCTAGTATTGTGGCCATTAGTGTGTTGTATTTACCTTGCGCTTTAAAGTGAACAAATTGTTAAAGGTAGCTGTACATTCACTAATGGGATTTTTATATGCTGAATTAAGTAAGAAGAAGAGGTTTTCCTGTGCTGGTACTCAAGAGTAGTAAGTGTCTTTCTAAAAATGGCCTTTTTCATAATGATTAATACCTTTATGAAAGCCTCTGTCTAGAGCATTGTAGCAGGTGAGAAAGCTTCCCTGCATAATTTGAATCAACCTCATCTTGTGTTCAATTCGTCTTTCCCTACTTGGTTTACAGTGAAAAAATCATGCAGGTCTTGTGTAACTAGTGGTTACTCATCTCTTCTGTTGTACCTGGTATCTGCTTTTGACTTTCTAAAAATGGCTTAGCAGATGTTTAAAATTTCCTAGAGCTCACCTGCCTGAATACCAAAGAAAGTCAAACAAACATCTCCACATTTTATTCCTCTGTCTCCTTATTTCTTTAGGAACAATATAAACAGACATTCCCAGCAGCACAGCTAAAGAAACAGGAATCGTCTAAGAGCCTGAAGAAGGTTATTGCAGCTTTGTCAAGCCCCAAACCAACATCTAGTTCACCAGCTCATCAAAAACTCACATCCTTGGAAAACAACCATTCTAACCCATTCCTGACAAATGCACTTTTAGGTAATCACCAACCCAATGGAGTTATTCAGAGCGTCATCCAGGAGGCTCCTCTTGCACTCACTACGAAACCGAAACCCCAGACCAAGATCAATGAAAGTGTAGCCATTTCTACTAGTGCCCCATTTTCTTTGCCAATAAACTTGAGTGCATGTGGGAAAAAGACAACTGGTAACCGGACAGCTGTTATGCCCTCTACCTCTCCTGTGTTACCTGGTTCAGGAAAGGATAAAGCAGTCAGCAATAATGCAGTAAATGCAGTAAAACCACAACACCGCCTTCATTCTGCAAAACTGGTGGTGGAGCAGTTCAGAGGGGTAGACTCAGATGCCCCCAGCAGTAAAGACTCTGACGACTCAAATGATGATGACGACGATGATGAAGATGAAGATGAGGACGATGAAGAAGATGATTCTGATGATAGCCAATCAGGTGGTTTAACCTTTTTAATAGGAAAAGCAGAAACTTAATTTTTTGCGTTTTCAAAACATGCATTTCCCACCATATTTTAAAATAGGGGCAGGAAATACTGGGCCAGCAAGGCCCACAAAGTGTCCTACACATATCCTTGAAATTAGCACATGCATCCCCATTCTCCATCGTGTCACATCCAAAAAGCATGTTTGAGGGGTTCTGATACTTAGTCAGCTGTCCTGGTAAGGTGGCTGCTTACCCTTTTGGAAAGGCTGTCAGAGACCTGCCTTACACATTGGTTACCCAGCCTGCAGCTTGATGTGACAAAGTGCTCAGGAAGGGATTGATATTAAGGCTGATCCATGGTTAATGATTCTGGTAGACAGAGAGCAACTGCAAAACAGGTTTCCTAACCAGAGAGGGTCTAAACAAGGGCCTCCAAAATTGTCAAGAGTGGCAAGAAAGGCGTATTTCTGTGCCTCATTCAGGAGCGCAGTAGTCCATGAGCAAGCAATTGAATGGTTTTAAGGGCTGCAGACTGGGCTATGCAATTTGGTATGACAAGGCCTGTTTTAAAGAGTTGACTGTATTCACAGTCACTGCTTTGTCCCATGTGCTGATATCCCTTATGTCCAGCCTCCACCTTCATCGTTCTCTTCCCCCTCTCATCCACACATTCTGTACTAATCTTTTTATCTCAGGATTGTATCTCACCTTTAGTTCCCTACCCTGGCTGTCCTTGATTCTTACTCTTCCTTTGCCCAGATCGCCATACTTTTGATTCTGACCCCTTTCAGTCCGTATCTAGTTGTGTTGTTTTCACAATTGATTTCATACCTGTGAAACGCCCTTCCTGGGGTAATGCCCAGCTGCTGCCAGGCTAATGGGGTGATTTAGCTGTAGCTCATTCTGGGGTAAACAGTCTTGAAATACTGCAGCTTCTGTCACTCATCTCTTTCCATTCAAAAGAACGGTGTGTTATCATGCAGAATTGCTTAATGCTGTCGTATTTGTAGTAATTTTAAAGTTTAGGTAGTTAATTAGAACCTCCTATTCATACTCAAGAGATGCTATTAAAACAGCATATATAATAAAGGACTTGGCAAGTGTTAGAACTTTAATGTGCTTGCCAGTATTTTCCAAGACATAACGAGCCTTTTGCCACACTTTGTTTAAACAGAGTCTGACAGTAATTCTGAGTCAGATACAGAAGGGTCTGAAGAGGAAGATGATGAGGATGATAAAGACCAAGATGAATCAGATACCGACACCGAGGGAGAAAAAACTCCGCTGAAACTGAATAAAACTTCATCCTCTGTGAAGAGCTCTTCCAGTGGTCTTACAGCTCATTCCACCCCTCTGAATCTCCAAGTAACAAAGACGTCCAGCTCGGCACCAGCTGCCTTATGTCCTGAGTCCCAGGCTGCAGTGTTCCTCGGGACAGGAGCCTCCGCCCTCACACCAAGTACACACTGTGGTATCTCACTGTCTTCTGTTTTACTACTGTGTGATAGCTAAGGTCCCTGTCTTGTAAAAGTAGTTGCAAAAATAGACCAGGTGCTGGTATCAAGTGACAGCCCAAGAAGATTTTTACCCTAAGAACGGCCACCCCAGGGATGTGGCAGAGTCCTCCTCAGTTGAGGTTTTCAGATGCCAGTCGGTCAGGGTGCGAGATAATCTTGACAAAGCTTCCTTTCCCAAGGAATGCTGGACCAGGTGTCTTTTGACATCCTTTCTGACTTTGGCTGTTGGGTGACTCTGTGATCTTTTCACGGGTGTTTGAAGCAGTCATTAAGATCTGTCAGCCAAATTGCAAGTTCTCCAGACTAGAACATTACACTTAGACTAGGACATTTTAACTTGTGTAATTATTTGAGAGAATACAGAAATAAATATATGGAGTTCATATTTATTACATTAAAACTCTTCATTATTAAGTCTTGGGAATTCTCCATTTTATTCTAAACTAGTTATTCTTACTTCTGATTTCTGTACCTTCTAGTTCGTGTTCTCAATCTTCAATTTTGGCCCCTTCCTCAACAAACTTTGTAACTGTATTTTGTTAGAACATAATTTTCTAATAATTCTTTCAAAATTCTCAGTAGAATTTATGGATTATGTGCAAGGATTTATTTTTAAAATGTTCATGGAAAGTACATTCAGCATTTGCCTGATATTATATACAGTGCTTATAACCCGTCATTCGGTGACTTAATAGGTAAGATTTAGTAATAATTATGGCTACAGGAAAGAATGCATTTTAGAAAGTCACACTTCTTAATTTGCATAGTAACAATGAAATGAAATCACGTATTTCCTACTTTGAATTAGAGACTTGATGTTTTTTAACGTGCATGTAAGCAGATTTTTAAATGGGGACATTTGCTTATAAATTGTTTTTTATATTTGGATTCAGTGGAATGGGAGCTTCATTCCATGTCGTACAAGGGCATTAGCTTTGAAGCAGTGTAATGTAATCTACCTAATATTTATCCCAGAAACAGGCTCGTTAACTGTACAGTTTATAAAAGATTTCATATGGATTATGAATAATCCAAATGGGTAAATTAAAAAGACAACGTTTTTCTCAGGGATCTGTATTGATTTGTGATGCTTTGAGAAGTCTGATAGCAGAATTTTCGGTTTACAGTAGAAGGACGTAGAATAAATAAATTTTATGTCCTTGCCTTATGTATAATAATACTACACCTAAGAATCACCTAATAAGAATCAACATAATACTACAAAAATACTTTTGTGGACCTTTTACCTGGAGTTGGTCAGTCATTGAAGCGGTCTTGTGAGCTTTTCTCTCTATCTGTTTTGTACTGGACTTTTCACTTCATTTGTATTTGGAAAAGCAGCTTCCCTCCCTGCACTGTGACCATTCAAAATAATGCGGTAGTCATTCATGTTAGGTTAAGAGTGCAGACCTGTGTCTAAACTGTGGGATTTGAGCACAGGCATTTCCTCAGTGCTCTTTCTAGGGGTCTCCTCACATCATCCGGAAGGAGCTGCTGGCAGCTCCCTTGGCAGCAGGTGCTGTGCTGCTGTGAGAGGCTGGAGTGAGGGCCTGGGGTCAGTCTGGTAATGGCCCTCACTCATGCCTGTTCCCAGGGAAGAGAGGTGTCACATTCCAAACTACCTTTTTGAGAAGTGCATCTTCCAAAAGTTGGTCTGTGTGCATAGTTCATGTCCTCCTGAGAGGCCTGAGGAAAGCCTTTCATGCTAAGAAACCCCGCATTTGGCAGTTCTCTGGGATTCTATTGGTGTCAGTTGCTTGACAAGCATCAAACACAATGTCTGTTTGAAGTGGGAAAAGCTGAAGTAGTTCTGAAAATTTTCTGCATTTGACATTTGACTGCATCCTATAGACAGTGTTCTGGGAAGACTAGACCTATTAGAATATGGATCTTTAAAGTAAAGTGTGCTTTTATTTGCATCTTCTTTACTGAAAAAAAATATATGTGGTCTTATCTAGAAAAACAGGCGTGCAAGGAATTAAATTAGCAATATTTGAGAGCACTAAACAGGACAAGCAGATAGGCGTGGGATAGTTAGGTTTTCTGTTTACAGTTTCAGAGGATGAGGTTACAGGAAACTTAGAGGAAGATGTATTTCAGAAGGACAACACTTACATTAGTTTTCTCGGTAGCTGAGGTACATAATGGTGAGAATGAAAAAACAATTCTCTTTTGTTTTGTGTGTAGAAACATAAAATGTACATTTTAGGAACATGTTTTCTTTTGTAAGTTCTGTTAGGTATTAATCAGAGATTCTATTTTAGGTATTTCAAAAAGACGGAGAGTAGCAGATGAGCGGGAGCTGCGTGTTCCTCTTGATTATGGGTACGTTACGTGTATACCTGCCTTTCCTTAAAGGGAGATAATGCCTTCAAAAATCCGTTGGTAAAGAAATGAGTTTAAAAAATTTTGAGGCTGAATAATAAGGAAAGGGCTTCAACAGTTTAGATTTCTGACTCCCAGTGACTGTGGATCTCTTTAAAATTTAAAGTGTCAGCATATTTCATGTGTTAATTTTTGTGCATTGAATTTACTCTTTGCAAACATGACCAGTCTCTTAGCTGTTTTGCTTTGGAAATTATTCCTAATGATCTGAACCAAGAAAGACTCCCGATAACTCCCTAAAGTATAGTCCTAAGCTGTTTAAAATCTGGTAGTATGTAAGTTGCTTGATATTAATAAATTCATGTATTTAGTCAGTTTGGACAATCTACGTGATAAAATTTTCTGGTTTGGTCTGTTTGATTTATGATACTCTAGGCACATTTTCCTCTTTCTTTTTTTTGCAAAATTCTTAAATTGACACAAATTCCTTGTTTTTTAAAAAGTGTATTGTTGTATGCAACTATTTCATATTGCTCTAGCTGGCAAAGAGAAACCCGAATAAGAAACTTTGGTGGTCGTCTTCAAGGAGAAGTAGCATATTTTGCACCTTGTGGAAAGAAGCTGAGACAGTATCCCGAAGTAGTAAAGGTACATTGATTTTTTAACTTCTGTGTTCTAATGCTAGTAAGCATACTTGCAATTAAAATACTTTTTTTTTTTTTCTCCAGTAGAGATACTTACTTTCTGTGATGTGAGGTGTAATGTATCTCGGTCTGTTACTGATTTGATGTCTTAAAAATACGTATCCCTTTGACAGAATATGCAAAACGTTACACTCACAAAGTTAGCTGTACATCAAAGCTGGGTTGTAATTATTTACAAGCTGAAGTGGAAAAATATGTGATTTTTTCAGTATCTCAGCAGAAATGGAATAATGGATATCTCAAGGGACAATTTCAGCTTCAGTGCAAAAATAGGAGTGGGTGACTTCTATGAAGCCAGAGATGGACCGCAGGTATCCACTTTTTAAAAAGTAAAGTTTTTGATCCAAGGAGCATTAACTTAAGTTTAGGTGAAATAATTTTTGCTACAATCTGAAGCATTACTTGTTTTTGGCTAAGAACCTATTTTTACCTATTTCTAAAAGCTGCACATGTTCTTAACAGTAGTTAGATTGAGATGTGGACAGAGCTTGATCCTCGGCTATGTTGAGAACCACCTTCACAGGCTTTGCTTGGAGGGTTCTTTAATGATCAGCTCTGAGTCTGGCTTGGTCTAGTTTGAAAACTTGGAGCTACATATTTTGTCTCAGCATTCAGGTGTTTCTGACTTAAAACTTTGTTTCTTCTTTTATTGTATACACCCTCATATCAATAGTAATTTACGTGTAGACGTTAAATCCCACTCTGTTAGTGTGTTCCTGTGCATAATATATGTACATGTGTATGTGTGTGTTTATTTATATGTAAATTGCATGTTTTTATATACAAGTGTCTCCTGTATCAAGAATACTGTGTGAGCATCCTGAAGTGTGACACTTTTACAGAGGGGGATGCAGAACTATACAAGTTAGGCTTTACAGTGGTAAAATTGTTCAACAGTGTGTAGATAAATCACACCAGGATAAGTAAAACCAAAATTTTAAGGAAATTGTTGCTGTGTTTGTGCCGTGCTGTGTTACTGTATTTTGGCCATGTTGCCATTTCTTCAGGATGTGCACAAAAATTTTTGGACTTTTCTCAGTGCAGATATTTGCTTCTTTAAAGGATAAGTGTTCTGAACATGTTACTAGCTCTCAACAGTCTTGAGTTCAGGCTCGTAAGCCTTATGTTCTTGTAATACCTTATATGTAATGTTTGCGTGGTATGGGTTTGAAAGCATTCAAGGCTAAATTCATGGTAAGCAGCTACTTCTAGGTGGTGCTTCCTGGCTTACAAGCTAAAACATTGCTGTACTTGCTTTATGTTTGGCTTTCAACAGTTACAAGTTCCTGTAGTTATGAACTTCAGTGTGTACCTGCATGTCTTGACTGAAGTAATTCATGTTAATGGGATGTAACCTAATAGCAGGGTATCTGCCCTCTTTTTGCCCTGTTCCCTTTTTTGTGTTTGTTGCCTGTATTACTTCATTAGTCTTGTCTCCTTCTTTAGTTATAGCTGTCTTCTCCCTTTGGTTGATTCGCAGTTTTCCCTGTGATCTGTAAAACTTGAGAATGAAGGCAGTGTGAGGGGCAGATTTCTATAGGCAAGACTGGCAATGTGAACATTAGTTTGCTGTACATATTATCACTGAACTTTGTACTGATGTGGTTTTTGATAGGTTCCACTGAGACTCGGCTAGACAAAAGAAAAGTTTTCTCATTAGAAAAAGAGACTGAGGGCAGATGTGCTAAGATGTGTTTACATTTTGTGTGTGAATGAGAAGTTATAAAACAGTGGAGCCACACGCAGGCTGGTAATATTGCCTAGTGAAACAGTATGTGGTACTGATACTTTATAAAAAGAGCTGGCACCCTCTTTACTGAAGTTTTTTGAATCATCCAGATTCAAAATAGTATATGATAGTCATACCTTCACAGATGTCTGGAGGAAATTCCAGAATTTTTATTTCTGCTTTTGTGATAATTTTGATTATTCAGTATAGCCCTTAGTGATTTTCTTCCCTTCCTTCGATACACATTTCTGTCATCTTTTGAGACATGCGACGTGCTGGGCTAATTTTCACACAGCTCTAAGATGAAACAGGATGTGAACAAAATTATCTTAAAAGGCTAAATTAGTATTATTAAAGATTTACCTATAGCAAGCCAAAAGTATGTGGATTACCTGCTTCTCTTAATGCCTGTGTTTCTCTCTTGTGGTACGCAAACCACCAACTGTTATGGGTTATACAAGGCAGTGTTTGAATGCTGTAACAGAAGCATATCTGGCAGAAGTGGGCCAGAAAGGAGTAGGATTAGAAGAATGGTGGAAGTTTGGCAAATACAAAAATTCAGTGACTGGACCTGGAAGCTTTAAACTGCTGTGATTTAGAAAGATTAGTGAATGTGATTTGGGGTGATGGAATAAACATGGGTCCTCATGGATTTAAGTAATATGTACAGGAGTCTTTGTCCTATTCTGAGTTCTGCAATTCAGTTTGGAAAGCTGTGTTGTTAACTTTGCCCCACAAATCTAAGTGGATTTTTGCTTCTTGCAAAGTGCCTATGGTTTTGTTCCTTAGCTTGATTAGCAGGATTTGAACTTGATTCTGCTTTCATGCATAGTTGTCTGGTGTTTTTTTGGCAAATGTCCTGATGACAGCTCAGTATTGTGGTACATGGTAGATGCTTGTAGGTCAGAAATTAAATAAAGTTATTATTTTGATTAGTTTGAACAATAAGCCACAACATTTCACAGTGTTATTCCCATTTTTTCTCTAATGTTTGAGTAGCAAAGCTTCAATTTTGTGGAAGCTTATGATTCTCCTATGTTAGGCACAACCCCTATATTTTTTCTTTGAAATGTCAAAAACCCAGAGTAGCAGACTGTACATTCCTTTAATAGAAATGTATTTTGAGTTAGATTTTAAAAATTGTTTGAGCGCAAAATATAGATGGTCAATTAACTCTTGCTTAACCCTTAAGGCCTTTGTTCTGGACTATTTTTGTCTTGTCCTCTCTTAAACTTGTGAAAATTTGAGCATCCACAATGCCCTTTGACAGGACATTCTGTCTTCTCCCATCCCTTGAAGCACCTGCTCCTTTTGCTTACTGAACCATTATTCCCTTCATTTGATGGCCTCTAGTTTTTCTTTTAGGTGGCATGAGGAAAATGTAATACCCAACATGGTCTCTGGTACTAATGATCTGGTAGACCTCTTACTTTTCTGTGATACGTATTTATTATTGTTAGTATCATTAACTGCGGAAAATAT
>VYZR01057065.1:10813-27169 GCA_013400675.1 Oxylabes madagascariensis
TGATGAAAGAATGGCACTACACAATAGGTGTCCCAGTTTCAATCCAATGAAAGGAGAGCAGCCACTCAGATGTAAATCCTACCTATTGCACTTACAAAAATCATGGGTGCAAACACATTGCCCTATTTCCTTTTGATTCACAAACACTGGCTTCATTTCATCATTTTGGGCAGAGCTCCTGGTTAGCTTAATTAATACTTCACATAAAGCAAGTCATCAGAAAGGCTGGAGTTCAGGATGGCTGATAGGGTCCATATAGCTATGACCTAATGAATTTTACAAAAAAAAAAAAAAATTGATTATATCTGTCAACAACTCTGAGACAAACTTCTTAATTACAGGTTTTATCCTCTCTGTGCAAAGGAAACCATATAGGAAGAGTAACATTGCAGTTACTTGAAGTTTACTTAATGTATTTGTCTTCACTTATCTACTGAAAGGAAAGAAAAAGGCTCATTTCCCACAGGTTTTACTTGTTTTTTTAATAGTGATTAATATATTCTTCTTAACACAATAAGAACCAAATGAATGCAGTCCATGATCTGTCCAGTAATTTTAAACAAATATATTCCTTTATTCTTTCTTCTCTGCATGTGCTGCAATCTGCCTTAGTGGTTCTGGAAATTACGACTACTGCAGGTCTCCTAAAACTTTTTGAAGTCCTGAACTTTTCTGAGCTCAGAGAATTTAAATCTATGGACAATTTGAAGAAAAACACAGAATTACAAGGAGATGAAAAGAAAAAAGAAATACTTGGAAATAAATAATTGCTGTTTTCTGATTTTTGTAGAAATTCTGTTTCTCACATAAAAAAGCCATCAAAGTGTAGACTAGTGGTTTTAGAAATAAAAGTAAATGTGGGCTTAATGTTCCATGTTCTAAAGTCCTATCAGTCTGTTCAGACTCTAACAATAACAAACTAAAGTTGTATGAATATTAAACTCCTGAACAATTGCCCACAGGCAATATTTGCTGATGGTGAAATTGAGACATGAGGAGGTGGAAAAGGAGTAGGTGTAAAAGATGTAAGAGGAATAGAAAGAAGACAGAACTGCGGACACAGTGGAGGATGGAGAATTGACAGCAATATTCAGGGTCTAAATTCACTATTAGCTTGGAAGGAAATGAAGTAATACCATTTAAATTTAGCTAGGTGGGTAGCTGAGATACATGCAGAAAATAGAGACTTCAGGATTTTTCAAAGAAAACACAAATTATATTTTGATGATCTGTCTGTCCCACAGTCTTCCAATTGCCTTAGTGAGCACAGCTCTCTGCATGAATAAAGAGCCACAGATACGTACACAGCTTTAAATTCAACTGTGTTTTCTTCTCTTTTGCGTATAAAATGATAATTTTGCAAAAAGCACAAGCCCTTATGACCTTGCTCAACTATTTTTGTGTTCATATCCCAGCTGGTATATGGAGACTGGTATTTTTCTGAGTATTACAAACCTTCAAAAATGGTAGCCCACCCATTCATGTGTTATCTGAGCCTCAGGGAGCTGAAAAGAAAACCCCAGTAGTGGACGGTTCTGAATTTGAATTATCATCAATCAGTGCTTTGGTGCGATAACTTTTCCTAGGCACAGTGGTTCTGAAAGCAACTATGTGTGCTTACACTAGCTCATGGAACAGACTTGATTTTTATGCATTCAATCATCCCTTTTTGTGAGCCCTCCAGTTCTGTTTGTCAGTACTTTCTGAATCAGACTGAAAAGATAAGGAAATTTTCACAGACAATGAAAATGTGACATGGCAGAATGCAACAGCCTATGAAAAATTATGCAAAAATTACAGTAAACCACAAAGATGATGTATACAGCTTTTGACCTTTTAAAATTGTTTCATATTCAAACAATAAAATCACAATAAATGGATTTGTTTCATTTTTCCTCTCTTTTAAAAAGAGAGGAAAATGTCAGTATTTTTAAATTAGTATTGTGACTTCCAAGAAAGTGTAATTCTCAGCAAATATCATGTAATCAACATGTGCATTTTTAGATTAGTACTGACATTGTAGGTTGAGGCTGTATGACCCAGGAATCAGTTGCTCCATGCACAGTCTCTTCCCTCTCCTGAGTGAGCTTCAGAACTAGAGAGCAGAGATAGACTGGGAACACAGATTTCTTTAAATTGATTTATCCAGTGCCCAAAACATTGGTGATGATTCCTTGTGAAACTTTGCTGATGCTTTGACAGATACACAGGTAGATAAACTGGGCCGTTTATGGTAATGTTTTGCTTTCCTGTTTTTTTTTCCCCAAGATGAAATGGCAGGTGGGAGCACATTCCCTAGAATAATGGCAGGGTTTATTTTCTTCATGGGAATGTATTGGCTTTCCTCTTACAAGAAACACGGTTATGTGAAAAAGGCAAGAGGCTCCATTAGAGCAAACTTGAAGCTGCAACATTTGGGCATCAAGGAAATCTGAAATTGTAGCATAGTGGTAATTTTGTCCAATTGCTTCTGAAAAATGAAAAGCTATCAAAATACAGACAGGCATAAGATGCCCAATATAAACTTGAGCAGCAAGTTTCTTTCAATCATTTGGAAGAAAGTCTGACATCCTTAAAATATATCTTCCCTTCTGCACATGCTTTGAAGAGAGTGGGCTAGAATTATTCCTTCAGTAAAAAAATTTGCACGAGAGAATTTTTTTCAGGGTTTCAGAATTTTCTGATCTTTGGAAAAAAAAAATTAAAATAAAATACAATAATCACTTCGCTCCCAGACACCAAAAGAAATGTGATTTTAAATAACGTGGGAATTTTTAATAGAATTTCGTGTTTCATCAGCAGACATTTTATTTCAGAACTGGTGAAAAAATCTATTTCTGATGTTTAGCTATCCTGTTGAATGGAGCTAAGTTCTTATGTAAAGTCTCAGAACATTATGGTCTACTCCTCAACTACAGGGCTCAAAAGAGTGCAGAAGTTGTCTAGTTGAAATACCTTCAAATCAATCAGTAGGCATTTCTCAAGTCCCAGTGATAGAAATCATATGTATACAGGATCAGATAGTTGCCTGCAGGAATTATTTATTGTCTATATAAAATCTGTAAAGAGGCAGGAACTGATTTAAACTGTATGTACAAACATATATGCAAAATGCACTTAAAACCAAGAAAATATTGAAGATATAAAATATGACACCTGGAAAAAACACTGTGCCTAAAGAACCTTCCTAGTGGATCTGCAGAGACAGTGCTAGTGTAATTTTGACTGCAAGGAATTTTATAGTGACAAATTTGCTTTAACTTAATTAAAAAAAAGATGGAAAACCTGGTGTGTTTAAAATCTTGCCAGTTATCAGGGCAGAGAGGCACTTTG
The DNA here is from genome assembly GCA_013400675.1 of Oxylabes madagascariensis. Taxonomy (NCBI): domain Eukaryota; kingdom Metazoa; phylum Chordata; class Aves; order Passeriformes; family Timaliidae; genus Oxylabes; species Oxylabes madagascariensis. The sequence continues at coordinate 14,147 of VYZR01057065.1, forward strand.
AATGGAAGGTTTCCATCTCCCTCTTCTTCCAGTAGTCTATGAAGGTGGTCAGCCCCTTCACTTCACCGAGCCCAGGCATCCAGAAAGGAGGGTAAAAGTCCTGTGAAAAACGTGACTTTATGGAGGAGGTCAGGAAACAATTCAGTTGTCACTGCAGGGCTCTTTAACAGCATTAAGTACAAGGCTGTGCTTCTCTTCCCAGCAGCCATTCACTAAACTCTCTAGCTCCTAAGATGAATGGAGTAGGTGCATTACCAGTGAGTCTCATTCATTACACCATTCTGACTCATTCTAGAGAAAGAAAAAACAACAGATCACTGAACAAGACAGATTTCTATGGGAGAAACTGTGTGGTTGTACGTTACAGTAAAACCTTCACTGGATCCATTTTCCTTTCCCATATGTAAACTAAAGAGGGGAAAGCACTCAAATGAGGATCACTAGGCACATTTAAATGCAGTCCTCACATTAGTGAAAGAGATGGGTTGTACAAACTAGAATATTTAAACATCTCAAATTTTTACCAGTAAATGAAAAAGAATCTTAATTAGAAGATTGCTTGATCATTTTCGGTGCTTTGAGCACTCTGAAGAATACAGAAAATAATAAGAGGCAAAGGAGAAGTAGAAAACTTTCCAGTTGTGAAGGGACATCCTGTGAGCCATAAGACATAGATTTACATAGATTGTAAATTCTCCTTCTCCAAAGGGATTTAGAAAAAGGGTTTGCATGCATAGCTCAGAAAAACTACAGTTTGCATGCCTAGGTCGGAAAAACTACCGAGATACTTGGTCAACCTGAAGTACAGACTAAAGAATCATTTCCCATCTCTTCCAGGATCATGTTGAATTTATTAGTGAAAACATCTATGATATACTATAAAGCATTATACCATCTGGTTTTGTAAGAAAAAGTAGGTCCCCAAAAGTCAGTAGTGATCATTAGATTTCTGACACATGAAGATTTGATTGTAAGAATCTCTTTATCTAGTACAAAAATCCCAAACAAAGAAAAAAACAACCTCCCACAATTTATGTTAAAAAAACAAAACCAAACAAAAAAAATATTTCTGACTAATCGTCAAAGAACACAAAACAACTTTTCAACTAAAGCAAAAGAAGAAATACAACAAAAGACCTCTGTTTCAAAGGCTGTCTATGGGATTCCTGGCAGCACAGAGGAAATACTCTAAGAAGAAACCCAAATGGCACCACAGCTGGCAAGGGCAACTATCCATAAGTATTTTCTTTTGACATAATTTATACTTGCAGTAGCAGCTGCTTAAAAAGACGTGTAATCTATGTACAAATTCACCCAAAGACATTGAAGCCTCCAACATCTTGAATGTATGTAACATTTTTGGACCTCATCAAAGCCTTCCAGACTGCCTCACACAGTGTCCTTCTGGAAAAAATATCCAGCATTCAGCTGGATAAACATGTCATGCAACTGGCTCAGGGGTTGGGCATGAAGAGTTACAGAGAATGGGGTGACATCAAGTTGGCCATCTGTCACTGGTGGGGTTCTGTAGGGCGTCATCCTCAGCCAGGCACTCTTCAACATCTTTCTTAATGAGCTTTGTTAACGACGCAGGACTCAAAGCAATACTATGTAAGTTTGCTGATGCCACTAAATTGGGAGGAGCTGCTGATTCCCTCAAAGACAGGGAGGACCTCTAGAGAGACATCAGCAAATTGGAGACATGGGAAATCACCAACCATATGAAGCTGAACAAGGGCAAGTGCCAGAATCTTCACCTGCAACAAGCAGGGGCAACCCTGGATGTGTGTACCGACTGAGGAACGAGAGGCTGGAAAGCAGTGCTGTGGAAAGGGACCTGGGGGGCCTGGTGGATGGCAAGTTGAATCTGAGTCTGCAGTGTCCTGGCAGCCAGGAGGGGCAGCTGTGTCCTGGAGGGCATCAGGCACAGCCTGTCTAGGAGGGGAGTCCTGCACAGGGCCAGGAGTTGGACTCGATGACCTTGGTGAGTCCCCTCCAGCTCAGGGTATTCTATGATTCTATGATTTTCCATTTTAGGGGAATGTTCAAATAAGTAATGCTGGCACACAATTACTTTATAGCCCAACTCCTGAACACGGCGACCTCTTATCTCTCTCTTATGCAACTGAAAATCTTTACCGTAAAAATAAGTTAAAAAATTCTCTCGTCTTCCCTTTTCAGAATGAAAAATGAAAATGTGAGGTGCTAGATTGTATAAATACACCCCATGATTTTTTTATTTTAATGGCCTTCTATGGATTGGATGTTTTTACCTTCTCAATTTCTTCTGGAATCTAAATGTAAAGTTCTTATGAAAGTGATGTCAAGCAGCTCATGTAATATAGTTATTTTCATACCATCATTGCATTTCTCATTAGGTTTTTTATTTTTCAGTCTAACAATGCCCAAGAAGCCATAACAATTTAAATAAGCTGAAGGTTATTAATCAAAGTGAAGACTTTTATAGAAATCAACACAAATGGAAAGCTATAGCTGTTTTTAAAAATGGCAGTAATTAATGAGGGAAATAATGCCGGTCAATATAACAAGATAACTATTGGAAATTAGGCACTGGAAAACCTTATGGTATTACAGGAAATCTGGGTCTGACAAGATTTTTAATAAACAACAGCTAAAATTGCAGATTGTCTATTTGAAAAAAGATAAAAGGGTAACACTAACATTTTTAGAACAGGGATAATTTTAACATTGAGCTTGTAACCAGAAGATGGAAAGCTGTGAAAAGATTTTCAGGCAGCTTCTGAATTTGTTGCACTGGGCCCAGCTTTGCTTTTATAGACAGTAATGCATGGCAGAAGCTGTCTGGGATATAACACAGAATAAAGAAAGGAAAAAGGCCAGACTTGGAGCCTGAGTTCATTTGCATGTGGAGCTCACTCATTTTCATTAGTGGATTACTCAAACACACAGATGTTGTTTGCATCCCAAAATATCTGCTTTAGTGGATAAGTGACCTAAAAATTCAGCATTCTATTTAACTATTTAATATTCTATTAAAGCTCTTTAGTGCTTTAGCCCAAGAAATTCGGAAACAAAAAAAATAGGGGGAAAGGGTGTTCAAGTTAACTGAAAGTATAGTCTAGACAAATAATCTGTTAATAAATGCCACAAGTAAGGAGCTCTTTCATGTAAATTTTAGGGGGGAAACAGTGTAAGTTAAAACAATGTAAATCAGGAAATCAGAGTGAGTCACCACTTAAAAGGACACAAGAAAGGCAAGAGTTGCTCTAAAAATATAGAGAAAAAAAAGAAACAAGTGCAAGTATTGAAAGTTTTATTTACAGGATAAATTGTTACTTAAAAATGGCAAGAATGAGATGAGTACTTATGGCTTATCTTGCTTCACTTCTTAAAGGTACAAATATATTCCTGCCCTGTGGTAATAATGTTCTTACAATAATAGCCGAGGAAGGTGGTGAGGCAGAGACCAGAATAGAAAACTAAATGGAGTATGGAAAATTGGGTCTAAAATTTGCTTCTCAGCTCAATTATTAACAATTTGTGTTGAATCTACTACCTGAAAAAAGGTCATGTTTAAAGATGAAGGCAGCCAGGGAAGCACTGCTCAATACAGTTTATTACAGCTAAGCAGGAAGCTCCTGGCAGAACACAACAGAGACTGACTGAGCTGCTGCACACCCTGGCCAGCCAAGGGGGAGGCTGAAATGAATGCCAGCAGGAGAAAATCAAACATAATGGGATTACAAATGGACAGTGGCACCAGGAAAAAAGAGTGGTGGACTCCGATCAACTCCTGCTCTTCTGTTGTGCCCCTCTTGTGGCACGCAGGCCATGATTCTTGCAAAGCAAGGACAACTTCTTACTGCTTTGCCAGTATTTTCCTGGCAGAAAGGATACAGAATATGCAATGCATTTGGCTTGGGGCTGGAATCTTTCTTCACTCCTGAAAGTCATGAGAGAGTAGAATCCTCAAAGTTAACCACCCTGCCACCTCTAGCACCACGTCACACTGCTCGTGCAGTGCCCCTCACTACCTGCAAACTTTTGGATCATAATATCTCCATCGCAGAATGAGCAAGGATTGATCTCTTGCCTTTTACCCTTCTGTGTGTAGCAGCCTGGGAGAAGCTTGCTAACAGAACCTAATGAGGAAATGCAGTTAAAAGGTGATTCAACACTGGTTGGAAAAAAACCGGAAGGCAGGAAGAATGGAGCCACTTAGAAGAAGAAAAGAAGCATAAATGTCAGTAATGCGGAAGGACACAGCTAGTGAGAGCAAAGCTGGGGAACTCTGTATGGTACTTTAGTATCATGCTGTTAATGAGTAGTGTCCAGAGTGAACATAGGGAGCAAGGAATTTTACCTTCTTACTGCAAATAACTGCATCTGTTACATCTTTTTCTGAGCATAACACTTACTGTGTCCACTGTCTGGAGAGGACAGTATGGCCTACCAGGGCTGAATGACCTGAGTGTATTGAAACAGTGAGGGAAATTTTTGATAAAAGCAAAAAATCCTCCTCTCGTCTAAGCAGACTGTTTTCACAAACCATACCTTATAGAGTAATTCATCTTCTAAGAAACTCGGATTTTAGGTGGTTGTTTAACTTTCCCTGTGGTCATTGCACAGGCTTCTCTGAGATGGCACTGACCATCTGGGGACCTTGTCCGTCCAAAGGGAGTGAACATTAGTTGAAATTCAAACCCAGCTGTACAATGTTTTGAGAGAAGGAAAATACAAAGATACAGACAGAACAAGTTCAGATGAAGGTAAGACCCAGGTATTCCTGGCTTTTGAGCACTGATGGATTTTGTTCCCTAAATAGGCATTGAAACAATAGGAAGGGATATTGCTGCGCAACCGGAGAATGACAAATTTAGTAGCTCTATTTAAGAATAGGCAATATTTCAAACAACCATAAGCCCATTAGTCTGACCCCTGTGTTACACAGGGCTCTAGATCAAACTGTGAAGGCAAGAGTAAAGTATGTAAAGGAAAGGTGAAAAAGCATAAACTGCAACAGACTAAACAAGGACAATTTCATATCTGTATAAAACAGGTAATTAAAGATCCAGAGTAAGCAGGCAGAACTACCTAATCTATGTGAACTTCAGTGAGACATTTAAAGCAGAACACACTGGAGAAGACAGGAGCTATTTAAATCACAGAGAAAGAACTGGCTAATGCAAAGGAGTGTCAGGTGACATGAATTTTGAGGCATTGCCAATACCTGAGGAAGATCAGAATATTTTATGGGAATAACTGAATGATCACAAGGCTTGGAAAAATAGAAATAGTTTAAATTTAAGAGTGCAATGTGCAAAAGTGCAAATCATGCCTTAGTAAAAAGATAGCAAAAATGACTGCTCCAAGCTGACTCATCATCAGCTGAGAGCTAAAAATGATAAAAATGTCTGGGCAAAGCAAAGCATTGTTAGGAGAGCTACAGTGTATCAATATGTTGCAACAGAAAAATAAAATAAAAAAAGCCTTCAAGAATTTATCAGCTGCACCATTTCCAGAGGAAGTGAGGAGATGATGGTGTGTCGATGCTCTTTACAAAGCACTGTGGAAATTTCAACCATAAAAGAATGCATAATTCCAATCACTCACACTCAGACGAAGTCAGACTGGAATGGATGAAAGGAATAAGGAGACTGAAACAGCCTTCTCTGTTTAGCTTGGAAAAATGAAGCTTGAAATCGAACACATTTTTGTAAACAAGGGGTAAACACCATGAGAAAAACCTGCTACAGTAGTAGCAGAGTCAGGGGTATAAAAAAACCCCAAATGTACAAATGCCAAATACTTTTAAACTGCAGATAGGGACTAGTTATGTCATAAAATGAATAAAGAAAGGGCTAATGGAAAGTAGAAGAATGAAATGATGAAATTTCCTGAAGACACAAATTTTGAGGCAAGTCAATAAAATGGAGTGTTGGAATAGACTTCTAAAATGAGGTTACAGCAATAAAAAGAATCAAAATTAAAATCCCTAATATATTTAAAATAGAATTGCATGGGTTCTAGAAAGAAATATTGATACATTTAACTGAGCTAGCAGGAGACTGGACTGGCTGACCCTCGTAGTGAAATATTCTCACTTTGCCTCTTTAGAAATACGTAGCCTTATGTTAGAGCCTTCAAAAAGCCATGAGCTACACTGAATTTTTAGAAACACCTGACCACCCCAGATGTTTCTTTTCTAAAGAAAGCAACTAAGCCCTCAAAGCTCACAGACAAATTTAGAAACCACTCCATTGTGAGCAAATATATCCATCTTTATTCCATCTTTTTAACAGTTATGAAACAGATCTAAGGAGGAAAACTAACCTCTTAGCCACTCTCCATTCTTGACATGTAGGCCACAAGGAATTAGATAATCTCCCTTCTCATTGTTAAGTGTGCAACACAGCCCTGTGTTTTATACCCGCTAAAGGGGGTTCTACAATGAAGGCCATTACGTGCACTTAACATGCGATTAATGCATGTTTCAAATTATGGGTTTTGTTATTAATGCTCTGCTGTTATGCTTATCTGATCTTTCCTTATATGAAACAATGAAACAAAATAAATGAACCCTAGTTCAGCAGGAGCTGTCAAATTAGAAACGGTTACAAAGTAATAATTAGGGAAAATGGATCACAGTGTTCAGGCTTCAGCAATGATTGTCCCTCTGTGGGCCATTAAGAAAATCTAGTGATTGGAGCTGCATGAAATTTTAATGAAGCCACAAGTAAACAAACTGCAAAACGTTGTGGGCAGCAGTTCACTCGCTTTATGAGGGAGAGTTTTATATGATACTGGGCTTCTTCTCCCTCTTTTCCCACCTTTTCCTCCTCATGCCAGTGATTTTGGTTAGGCAGGATTAATTTAAGAACCTCTCACACTCTGGTATTTGAAAAATGGTGGTGTCTTCCGACTCATAGTATAGGTCAGCTGCAATTTTATCAGTGGGATAGGCTGCATTTTATTCATTTACTTGCTCTCGAAAATGCAGGAATCATAGGCAAGATGTCGAGATTCTGTCACGAACCTCCAAGCCCCAGCTGAAGTGTCGGGCGCTGGGGCGGGGCGGTTCGATACCGAACCCCAGCGAGGACGCGGCTGCACCGAGTCACCCTTCCAGAAAGCTTGGCACCCATTTCTTCTCTCCCAGCTGGCGCACAAGAAGAAACCGCAGCTGCTTCACCCGCCCGAGTTTGCGGGAGGACGGGAGCGGCGTGCTCCTTGCCTGCTCCCAAGGAGCGCTCCCGGCAGCCCGGGGCCGCGGGCAGCTCGGCGGGGAGCGCGGAGCGCCCCGGGCTCGGCAGGCGCCGGCCGGAGCTTCGCTGCCCCATCTGGTGGCCACGGGAGGAAGAAAGAGGCGGAGGGAAGGAGCAGCAGATCGCGGGGAGCGAGGGGGGACAGTCCGACTGTCTCCCGGCGCCGCTCGTTTTAACACTTCTCCCTCAGATTACTTTATATGAGGTCAAAGGGGCTTCGGTGCTTTCGCTTGCCTTCGGCTGATCTTGATAGTGCTTGAGAGGGCTGATGGAACTAGTGATGATATTTATTAGGTTCATTTTTTTTTTTTAAGCTTCTAAAAAGAGAGATGAAGCCTCTGGTTTCCTAAACTGCAATACCATTGCTTTCAATATCTCTGACACTTCTTCATTTTAAGATTCATAAACTGTTTCTGTCTTTTCCCAAAAATCCCCTTTGGGGAGCCTGCTGACAGATGTAAACTGGCCTCTCCATTCAGCCTGGAGAGTCCCACCACTTCAGATTTGTTCATGAAACGTCTGAAATTGAAAAGTGTGCTCTGAAGAATATTTTTATAGGTTGCAGGAAAAGGAATTTGAGTCCTAAAAATATTTAACATTAAGAGAATTTTGAGGAAGATGTTCCAATTACCAGGTCTCCTGTCCATCCGTCATTTTTGGCGATGAGTGAGCTGGATAGGCCACTCGGCAGCTCCAGTGTTTCCTCTCTGGGGCATCCTCGAGCCACTACAGTTTGCGAAGCTATCACAGGCAGAGCCAGGGATTGGTTCTGTCCCCTCTGGGCAAAGGGTGCCCATGTAGAGAGCTCACTTCCCCTGGATACATTCAACAAGGTCTGCAAGGGTACAAGTGTCTGAAATGAAGTAACCTAGGGGTCACATGCAGAGACACCTAGTCATTATCACTGCTCTGATCGGCCTATAAAAACCTGCAGAGGCAATGAGCCAGGCAGAGGGGCCATTGCAATGAGAGGGACGCTGCTGTGGAGTTGTCGGATGTGGGGACTTTTTTCCAGTTGTAGTGATCTGTGTCCCTGTGACACTGCAATATGTGTTGACAAGTCACAGCTGCTCCAGCAGAGCAGCGAGTTGCAAAGCTCCGGAGGTATTGTCATAGGAAACAACTGGGAATGGGTTGACTCTGAGTCACACACTCCAACAGCAGGTATTATTGCAAGGCATGCAGCAAATACTGAAGTTTGAAGGGTATATACACTGACACTTGCCCTAAGCCAGCCAGTTTGTGAAGTTATTAAATGTCCTCTTTTTGTTTTCTGCTTTCTTCAGATGTTTTTGAAAAGTTTTAGTCTGAGGCACGGTCACCTGTAGATAACGCTGGATGAAAAGGATGTTCTCTTGTGTCAGGTGTCCAAATCTTGGGAGGCAAATGTCTGATGAGAAAAGAAAATGCTTCACATCTGCTTGATTGCATTTCCACAATATTTACCTGGGAAAATGGCATATAGAGCTCAAACTCTCATTGCTCTGACTGCTGCATGTATACCATTCACCTGTAAAGCCCAGCTGCAGTTCAGCCCATATCTCCAATGCCACCAGATCCAGCAATACATTATATATTTCCCTGGATCCCTCTGAATGTTCTCTCATGCCATATGACAAGGCCAGTGGTCTACAAAAGACAATTGCTATTTGGATGAGGTGTCTCAAAATCAGATTTGATAAACTATCACAAGAAAAAGGATGGCTGGACAAAAATAGGTTCAATCTAAAATTCCATAATTGAATTCAAACTATAAAACTGACAGAAAGTTGAAAGCTAGGTCCATGAATCCTTCACACATAGCACAAAATTACTTTTATTGATTTATTTCTTCCAACTCCACATTAAGCTGTTTCTCCTTATTTTGAAAGTCTGGAGTTATTTTCCTGTCCTTTCCTGCTGACTGGTTATTCAGTTTTTGTTTTGTTTTGTTTTTTAAAATATTCTACTCTGAGATAAACCTGAAGATCTCAATGCCATGCTGACCCCAGAGCAATGAAGTAGTTTCCTTGATCCAATCCTCCTGAAAGTTTCTTGTACAAAAAAAAAAAAATGTACAAGCATTGAGAAAGACATAGGCTTTGCCAACAAGATGTAGATATCAAAATCCAAGAGGGAAATGAAAATTACACTCCTCTTACTTTTCTCTTTACTGCCTGTCAAGAGCTTAGGTTAATGGAAATCACCATCTCGGTTTTCTAAAGGCTTTTTCCTGCATTTCAACCTTAAAAAAACGCCTAAAATGAAAGGATAGAATTAGGTGATTCATTAAAATATATTCTATACCCAAATAACCATAAAGATATACAGTCATCTCATATTGCTGCATGTCAAACCTGGACGAATCCAAGCTTTGGGGCAAGCCCTCTCCTCCTAGCATTGCACCGAGATCTGGCTCTGCACCAGGACACTCAGTGCCTCTCTTTCCTTCTTCTTTTTTTGCACTTAGTCAGAAGGAGTTTGGCTAGGGGAGATAGGAGCTGTAGCCAGCTCCAATTGCAGACCATCAGAGGACTGTGGGCTCTGTGAGGCTGCAAGCTGCAGTGCCTTCCCAGAAGTCCGTGCTTGTACAGCCACCAGGTTCTGCTTCAGGATCAAACGCACTCAGCCCTATCCAGAGATATGATGTGCCTTGGGCGAATTCCCTGTCAGACCACTTGCTTCACGAGAAGAAATATAAAAGCATGTCTTGCTTTATTTCAGTATCACTGGGTGATTTAATTCCCACCATGAGGTAAACAATCCCCTTCTGCTTGTGAAGGTATTTTTCACTTTGCTATCAGTACTGTATTTTCTAGAATAAATTGAGTAAGTGTGTCTGCACCTGGTATCACAAACAAAAATTCAACCACAGGATACTTGTGCATATTCATATTGAATTTCGTTTTACCAACAGGGATCTCTACATGTACAGAGAAGCACTGTCTGCTGAAAGCAAATGGAAAAACCTTATCACCTTTCATCTTCCACTTCTAGTACTCTACACGACCTACTATACAGACAGAAAATGAAAAGATTCAACTGTCCCTATGTCAGCTCTGTGAGCAACTTCTCTGTTTTGCCATAACTTTATTTTCTCACTGACCATTACTAGTAGATAAATAGATGTTGCTTCTAAACACATTTTCCTTCACTTTATTTTTAAAGGAAAACAAGCTGGAAAGATTCCTATGTCATGGGCCTGTACTGATTCATTCACTGTATCATTAAAGGTTTGTTTTGTATTGTTGGACTTCCGTGAGAAAACAAACATAAGGAAAGGCAGCATGGCACAAATTCTGGTTCCTTTTTTGAATCTACTTTGCCTTTGTCTGCAATCCACAGTCTCTGGTGGCAACACAAGCCACTGCTCCCTGCAGGAAATGTAGAACAAAAGCAAGGGAGTTGAATAAAATATTCCATGGGATTTTTTTTCTTGTTGCTTCCTAGTGGAGATAACTCTGTGCTTTCCAAGTAATATGAAAGCACACTTCTCTTAAATATGTCACTGTAGGCTGCCTGTGTGTTTCCACTAAGAATTCTGTCCTTGCAATTGACAACTAAATAAACCATTTGATATCACGGTTACCTTAAAGCCTGCTGCTGACCGCCTAGTAGGAAAAAAGTCAAATTCTACTTGCTTGGGTTTTTTTTGAAGTGAGAATTTCCAGCTACAGTTCTTTGTACAATACTCATTTGGCAACATATACCCACAGACCACCAGCTCAGATACCATTTTTCTGTTGTTAGTTAACTCTTTCTTGGGCTACATTATTTGTAGAACATTGTGTTTAAATGGACTTCATTTTTGACTGAAATCCCACTAAAATGAAAGAATACAGGATATGAAAAGTGAGATTAGTATATGACACACAGAAAATTTGCTGACAACCTGATGGATGACTTGATTGCTGCTTTGGAGGAAATAACGTTATAGGACTAAATTCAGAATGTAAGTAAGCCCAGAGGCTGTCTGATTTACTGTGGCTTGCATCAATTCTAAGTAAAGACTGGAGGTACTGTGCATATGTCAAACACATCTAGATCTTCCAAAAACTGACTATTCTTAATTTCCTTTAACTCTACCTGAAATTTCTATGGAGGAGAGGACTATGTGCACTTACCTTTTTCTAAGTTTACTGAATTACCTAATTTCTTGCCTCAACGGGGACGCAAATTTATGAAAGGCTTATAAACCAAACCCAGAGGGAAGAATTACACAGGGAATTGTAAGAATTACAAAATAGTAATTGTTAATAAATGTATTTTAATGAAATTTCTAACTATAATTACCAAGAACTATAGAAGAAGGAACAGTCAGATCAGAAACTCTTGATCTGAAAATGGAAGCTGTACCAGAACAGGTGCTCGAAAAAAGCTCAGAGGTTTGGCTACCTTAGTGATGAAGATGTTGATCTTTTGCAAGCTTGGGCAAGTCTGAAACCTTGGCAAATGGCAGGTCATCACGGTATTATATGGCTTAAAATTTTCCAAGATCCAGGCACCATGTATGCATGGATTTGTGAAATGCAGTGCATGGAGATGGTGGGTTATTCTTCCCCAGGGAAGACAGACAAGCTCTGTGCTTGCACAGAAGACAATATCCTCCCTTTCTCTCCTATTGCAAAAACTTGGAATTGCACACTCTGCCCTCACAAAGAGCTTAAAAACAGGAATTAAGAGGAAGAGTCTTTTTGTCTGAGGCAAAATCCCAAATCTTAAATATTTGGACATCTAAACATAATTACCCTACCCCCAGGGTTAATGAAAGTCAAGCCTGTGTGCGAATTCTCCCCCATGAAAACCAGACTTCTGCATCTATAAAACCCTGAATTATGTCCCTGAAACTCAAGGTCTGAGTCATCTGTGCTCTTATCCATTCAGGAACAAAAAAAAGAAAATGTTCCTTAAAAAATATTCATCACCCCCAATGAACTGGTGTGTTTGCGTTGCCAAGCAACTGTGCTGCATCTCTGCACCTCTGAGACCCATGGGTCAAAACCCAATGTCAACATAAAAGTTTGAGAGTCCAGTCAGGATTATGGCACATAAATATTTATGAGGAAAAAGGCAGAAGAGGGTGTATATCTGCAGCCCTGTTTTTAGAAGCAATGTGCTTCCCAATTATGCTACCGGTATAATAGCCAGGTGTTTTTCAAAATCACAAGACAAGTAGTCTTCATCCTGCAAAGACTTGGTTATTCAAGAAGATTATTTTGTAAGGATGTAGAATTGCCTATGGGAACCCCACAAAGTTGGATCTTGGCCCTCACTGGCTTATTTCAGATGGAAGCAGAGCTGATTTTCACCAGTAAGGACAGATACCTTCCATGGTCTTCCCATGCAAATGCATTTTCTTCATGTCTTCTCTTGCTGAATGCTGTCATGGCATGGATGGAGTGATGCATTTCACTCGTTACAGAGAAGTATCAATATGTTCATTGATACACACCAGCGATTTAGCAAAGTTTGATAATAAATCTTACTGTGGTTTTACAGCATGCGTTACCATGGCATGGTGTTACACAGCAGACCAGGCCAGCCAAACCTTTTAGGGAGACCCTCCTGTTGAGTCATGACATTCAGAAATCCCTTGCATTCTAAACTCCTTCTCAGAGAGGAATTGAATTGTGTCTGGATCCAGACTTACTCTCAGTCTATGGTTTATGTCTAAAGGATTATTTATGCATAAGCAATGCTTTTTATCACTTAGTTAAGATGTTAAAACTTAGCACACTGATAATTACTTACCAAGAATCTGTTGCAGTAAGGAATCTCTCAGCCTCGAGGAGTAACC